>RJWM01005306.1:19170-93972 GCA_004363535.1 Dasyprocta punctata | reverse complement strand
TTTCTCATTACCAGACCTTTCACAACTATTGCCAAAAAGCAAATCCATTTGCCTGCTCTGTTGTAATTTTGCTCCTTCTTTCTTTATTATACTGCTTGATCTCATTTTTACTCTTGTGCAGTTCAGACTGTTAATCTGCCTCACTTAGGTGCACTATTAACTTCGAAATGACATTTTCCCCTCAACTCCATCTAGACATGAACCTTTACCAATTCCAACTTTCCAACAGCATCCTTCCTTATTAAAACACCTTTGATTTTTCTGCAATAATTTCATCTAAAGGTGGTAAATAGGAGACACTTCAATGTTTCCTCATGTTCTTTTTTGAAATCAAAATTTTCAAATCAAAATATGAATTATCGGCAAAGAAAGATACCAATGATTCAGTGTTAAATGAAAGACAAGTCATCAGCTATTAAAGCATCAGAAGAATATGATCTTGTTTTTATTAAAAAAGTAGAATATAGGATATAGAAAAACAAGCACTAATTAATATACCCATCCATTCACTGATTCATCTTTCAGACATGAAATACTATGAAATCTATTATATATATTGTTTTGTATTTTTATGTGTCACGTGTACTAATTTCTATTATCAGTAAAAAACAACAGGAACTTGTTTTTTCTGTTGACCAAAAGAGAAGTCCATGTGTTTTATTGAAAGAAAGGAGCTTTGATACGTGTTGCAAATGGATGTCATAGTTGAAAATATATGTAAGAATAAGAATAGAAAGAAATGAAAGATAGAATTTGAAATGTAAGGTGATTCACATTAGTCTAGACAATGCAATAAGCAATTAAAATGATATAAACTTTATTTAAAAAATATGAGAGTCCTCTATCATCAGTAATAGGAACTTTCCTTAGCATGGAGATGTCTTTTAAGTTACTTAATTGTGTATTTTGTAGCTCTTCATCTAAAGGGTAGACAAGCTGTCCAAAAACGAGCATAGCTTCCATACCTGACACTAAACTATAAAGTATTATAGAGGAACACACTGCAAGTGAGAAGCCAAAGGGTACCTGCACAGTGATGTTTTAGGGCATTCACCTGAGGCTTTTCTGAGTAGCTGAGATTTTAGCAGAGACATATGAAATGAGAGCTCCCAGATGGCGCTCTTAGAAGTGAGCAAAAGAAAGGCTGGTGTTAAGACCCCATGCCAGAAGGTGTTAAAAGCATTTGAAAGACCTCTAAACATCAGATGAAAATCAAAAGGTAGTATTTGGGAAATGAAAACATTAAGAAAGAGCAAGGTGTGACACACATCGTATTTAGCCTTATTGGTCAGGTTAAAGATACCAAATTTTACAGAAAGTATTATAAAAATCTCTAAAAAGTTTTAATAAGATGTAGCAATATAATAGTCTGTACAGTTTGTCTTTTCTTTTGAACACTTGCTTCCTAATTCACAATACCTATTGTACATCTTGAATCTTATAGGGGAAAAGGGAAGGGAAGGAAGGGAAAAAGAAAAAAATTATGTATTTATACACAAAATAGTTAAGATACTTATACAGCTAGTTTCTCTTAGTTGCTTGGAAAGCAAGACTTGTACTAATATTTTTTGACCAAGATTTTATCCCTGTATATTGTACTCTAAATAACTACTAGCCTGCTCTGAAACTCTGTTTTATTGTTATATTTTTCCTCTTTAAAATAAAAAAAATAGTATGTACATTGTAAATGAATCATTTTGCCTCGCTTTACAGACTGGTACTGGAGAACAAGAAGCAAAATGTCAATCTGATTACTGAGAGCTAGTAGATCAGGCAAACGATGGCCTATGACAAAAATCTAGCTCACTATTTGCTGTGTGGGTTTACGTTTTAAATGGGTGTATATGTACCCACATAATACTCTTGATGTGACTTCTTGACTGGCAAAACTTAATATATTCACTACTTCTAGACCTACAGGGAAGAGTTTCCCAGCTTGTGTCTCAGGCAATAATATTAGGCTTCAAGTTCCAGCAACTCAATCATTTGTTATTTCTCGATGAAAATTGTATTCTGGAGAAGAAAGAGAGAGAAATGGTCATTGGCAGATGGAACAAAGGGCAGAACATAGAAACAACAGAAGTAGTTGGATTGAAGGAGCTGTATTTTAAAGGACAAGTCTCAAGGTTTCCCTGTGGATCTGATGCAATCTGAGAAATAGAGTAGTCAAAGATGACCCCGGGGTATTGTTGTGGTCAATCAGTGGAAGATGGGGACCATCACTGAGGTGGTGGTGACTAGGGAGGAAAACACTGGGTCAGAGCGGGGTACATTAAGAATGTATTATTAGACATACTCATTTGGGGATTCATACAGATGTAGTAGTAAGGATGCTTCTCGAAGCTTCAGAAAGCAGTGTAGACAATGCGCACTTCGGGATTTCTGAAGAGGGCTGTGAGTATGGGTCATGGTATGCTGAATGGTAAGATTTGCATGTGAGTTAGACTGGGAATCATAACAAAGATTTGGTAACTAAAACCTCTGATGCTGGCTGAACTCTATCGCAAGGAGCATCACTGTTAAAGAGCTGGGCTTCTGTGATCTGCAGTTGCTTGCTGTTCGCACCAAAGCCCCATCGCCATGGAGACTCCCGGAGGAGGTGTAAGCACAGGAGGGCTACTCAGGCCTCTGGAACTCAGTGACTGATCATGGCCTCAGAATTCCCTGCTAGCCTCACTGAATTTTCTTCAATTTTCATCACAGCTCAGAGTCTTTCCACACAATCTTTCCACTCTCTCTCATCCTGCACAGACCTGCTTCATGTTCTGATGTCTATACTCTCTCCTGCTTTTTTAGGTTCTCTCCTGTTAGCTTTCACACAAGTATTTCCCATAATGAAATACTTGCACAATCAATGCCATCTGTAGGTCCACTTTAAGTATTATTAACGTAGTAGGTGAAATATATCATCTAATTCAATTCTCATTGAAGCTGATTAAAACAACTCGCTCTAATAGGTCCTTTATTATTCCCATATTACAGATCAGAAAATTAAGGATTGAAGAAGTTAAGTGATTTTTGTACTCTTGCGCATTTATTTAATAAGCTTTTATCAGTGCCTGGTGTCAGAAAAAAGGAGTAAATGAAGATTTAAACTTACGACTTTCTAACTCTTAAGCACCTGTGTCCACCAATATGTTATAATCATGGTTCTCATGGTGTGACTTACTCAGGGGATATTACACAATGTTGAGAGATATTATTTGTTGTCACAAGATGAAACTATTGGAACCTAACAGGTTGAGGCTGGCGATGCTGTTGAACATCTTACAATGCACAGGACAAAACTAATCACAAAGAAATATCAGAACCAGATATAGCAGTGCAAGGACTGAGAAACCTTACATTACAATAGAATTTCATAATCTAGTAAAGGAGGCAGGGTGCAAATTTTAAGTGGGTAACGGGAAACAGGCCTACAAGTAGAAAGAGATACATGAGCTGATTCTCAGTGTCTGAACAAGGAAGTAATCAAAATAATTTGAATCCATATTTGTTGAATGTGTACTTTGTGAACAGTCTTAAAATTTACAAAGTCAAGGGCATTGGGGCCCAGGAAGAGTAATTTTTTTGGAGTTAATTTTAGATTAATTGGTTTTGGGGAGCAAAATCATTTCAGTACTACATGGAAAAATGTAGAGCAGTATGTGTGTATAAACATACATGTGTATATGCATATGTATGTATATGTGTACATATGGATGACCTCATAAGCATAAGGATTTTAGCTAATTTATTTTATATATATGTAGGTGTGAGTGTGTGTTTTTCATGTTACCATAGGAATTCATGTTAAATTTTTTATTTTTGAGCTCATCCTAAAGTTGGAAAAATTAAGGTTTAGATATAAAAAATTATTGAACCACAATATAATCTACAGACAGCCAGGAGCTCTGTGCTCTATAACTTCATTCTAAAACATTTATGAGGGATAGAAACAAGTTGCTTGGTTAGTTAGAAGTTTCTCTACATTTTAAGAGAGTCAATGCTAATAATGCATATTTATCTAACTGATAACTATCTATTACTTTGATTCCTTTTCTTCCATTTCATCATTTTCTTCCACTTTTTTGGTATTCCATGCAAGGCAGTTTTTCAATACAGATGCAGTGTTTAAATAAAACAAACAATGGAAACAATAAAAATAAGAAACAGCAAACCCAGCACCTTTCCTTGTTTTGACATGTGTGTGTTTCATTATCTATATTGCATATAAATAAAAATAAGCTATGATTTGAGATGTGGAGCATAAGTGTAGGGAAAGTAACATTATGCTGATTAAATTTATTTTTGTTGTGACCCTGAGAGATTTTTGTACTGCATAGAGAGTAGAGATTGACAATTATTCACATTTCTGTATGCAGGTATCAATTGGTTAACAAAAAAATTCACACTTAATAAACTATTTTTACAGAGATGTGCATTTTATTGACTGAATTTTTGCTTTAGAGTTTCATGAAAACATCATTTTTGGTAGAAAATAGTCTCCCTAGAGGGTTTCAATACCAGATTTTTCAGAACAATAAACAATGACTTTGTCCTTTCTTGTTACAGTGTTTGCATAATATTTCCATGGTAGAGGAAAATTTGGAGTCATTACTGCAGAAGTTTCCTAGATAAAGGCAAGGTCCAGGTGATAAAAGTCAGTATCAAGTAGTGAGGGAAATTTTCTGGTAATGTCTTCCTGATTACATTACCCCATTTACATTAGATATTTATTTCCCTTACATGGCTTTTATTGGATGTTGTATAATTAAGTCTCTGTACACATTTTATTTTGAGAAATATGCTGTTTAGGTCCACCCAGTTTAGACATGTGTCAATTTTTTTCAGACCAGTGTTCTCATTTAGAAGATCAAGAAAATGAAACATAGTACCAACTTTTGAACAAAAGGTTGAAAATATTCTGAGGAAAGTTCTACAATGGACTATTTATTTATTTAGATAAAGACTGAATTGATGTTGATAATATAATCATGATGGATTAGATTTACTGAACACTCTATGCTATGCATTTCATCTTCAGTGAGTCCTAGAAGTTGGTAGTATGTTTTCTGTTTGATACATAAGGAAATAGATACATGTGAAGTTACAGGTTCCAAATACTGTAACTCCAGATCTGAAGATCTTGACTAAAATCAATGGAAAATGAGCCTGTCTTTTGTCTACTGTATCCCCCATTGAACCTCAGGTAGTGACATTAATTTTAATGTCAGAAAAATTACACGTACTATGAAAATTATGTGGAATTAAGGATTCAGCAGATGGGACTATAGACTGTAAAATTATACATTTGGAGACAATCAGGCCTATTCCTTTGTGTTTCAATGTCTCCACTTGCAAAACTGAATGGATGAGATTATGTAATTTTTTTAGTCCTTTATTGCTAGTTTAGAAATACTCCAAGGAAAAGGTCATTTTCAATCACACTTAGGACTAGGTATGTTCTATGTGCAGAAGTACAGTGATTCTTGATACAATGGTGTGAAATACAAAGTATGAAGAGCTGCTTTTATAGATGGGTTCCACTTCTGTGTTGTCTGTTTAGAAGAGCAAGAACAAAACTATATATTTTCTCTGCTCTGGGTTTCACATAGTTTATCCAATGTCAAAGGATAAATTAAATATATAGTAGTTGCTTCTTAGACCATATTCTAGTATAAACTATTTTCATCCTCTTTCATGAGGTATGCAAAGAAATTAGTGTTATTGAAGATGAATGCGGGCAGCTGCCACAGTGGACCAGATTCATCTTGGAAAGGCTTCTTTATGCTGGGCACCCCATCTGAATTGTGTTGCAGCCACATTTTTATAAACTGAACTATGCAACTTGAAAAAGTAAGTAATTTTCATCCTGTAGCTCAAAATACCTTCATTTTATGTATAATATAGAAATAAAGAAAAATCTCTCACATGAAGAATAAAATCTTATCATTCAAAAACTGATGTGTCAAGTTCACTAGAATCTGGCTTTCCCCTTCGTGTGCGAGAGCTGCTTTCGCTGCTAAGAAGAAATGCTTGGTGCGCTGTGGAAGAAGTGGTTGCCACAGTTTTGGAGCCAGAGATGGATGGATGCGTAGGACATAGGGAATTTTAAGGCAGTGAGAGTCTATGTGATACTATAATGATGGATACATGCCATTATGTATTTTTCAATATCCCATTTTACTGTGATCTTAAAACTGTGGTACAAAAGTCTTAAAAAATGTTTCCTGTTTCTTCATTACTAGCCTCAATTTATTTGATACCAACATGAGCATATATCCCTCTTCCATAAAGTGGAATTCTTGTACCTCATGAAACTCTGACCCAATCTAGGTAATTGCGTATGAATATGACACTGTTTCCATCTAGCAATAAAAGCGGTAGTCTCTCTCTGCAAAAAAAAAAAAAAAAAAAAAAAAGTATATGAACTCACATAAAATTTATGTGTAGGTATTTACAGCCAGAACAGAATGCTTACAGTTTTTTTTTTGAGATTTCTGTAAGATCTTATTTAGTTTGCAAATGATTGTGTTAAAAGCCAAAATCTTAAAGGTAAAAAATAGACTGTAATTTTGATTATTTTTATGCATATGAAGAAAGAGCATACTGAAAATCACATGAAAGCGTTTCAGTGAGGAAGGGATTTTGAAGGAAACTTTTCAAACAATTCAGTCTGTCAGAAACTATTGAAGGCTGTACATTTATCAAAGTACAGATAATGCTATAAAACTGTATCAGCCTTCAAATATAACTAATTAAAAAGAGAAAAAGGGCCTTAACTTGCTATTTTTCCATCTTCAATACTATTGACATAAAATCACTCAGAATGCTCATAAAAATTGCTTTTCATGTTTCTTATAACTAAAAACATTTTTGCAGAAATTAGATTAATCCTCATTTCCCTGACATATTGGCAGAATTGTGAGATGAAAAGAAAAAAATAGTCTTATTTTGCATGCTTCCTGAAAGAGCAGTGGAGGCAAGATCTGAGTCCAAAATTACTCATTTTGGCTTCAGATCTTTCTTGAAACGTTTTCTGTGGCTGTGATGTGCAAAATATAGCTGGGGAATTTTTATCTCCACCCCCTCAAGTAGCACAAATCATCTAATCTCCTTTTTACAAATATGAGAGAGGGAAACTGTCCGTGATCATTTGTGGAGAGTAGGTGTATGTGAGATCTGCTATTTCCATGGTCGATTTAGAAGCTGATGTCACGATTGCTTCCTACACAACAATATGGGAAACCACATTAGCAGCAGGGATTCCATTTGGCAGAATTGCTGATTGTACCTGTCAAGTAGACAGTTTGTTTGGGAAAGAAATTCTCAGGGCACCTCAGAGAAGTCAGTCAATGTTTTCTTTAGACACCAGACACCCTTAAAATTGGATGATGTACTTCAAAGTCTTTCAGAAGTACAAAGTGGTAGAATACTAAATTATTATTATGTTTATCAACATCCTTTTATATTGTGGCACATAGTGTTCTTACTATAATATTTATCGTCATCACTACTTTTACATTACTGTAGCCATAAAATGTCTTTCAACAGACAAAAATGTTTGACGGAAACTAATGGTTTGTTTAAACAGTAATGAAGCTGAGTATGAAGCATTAAATTAAACTTTTCAGATGTGTCCTAGAAGAAATGTGGATTAGGATATGATGATTTGAAGGTAGCTTGGAAGAATGGTCTGGAATTCTGAGTGGATCCAAGATGATAGTGAGTGGGTGATTTTAACATTAGGATAGAGAAATGGAAAGACTCATCTGTCATAGTGGGTAACATGTAACCAGAGCCACTTGTGTTAGTTTGAGTGTGGCAGGGCCACTGAACAACTCCAGGGAAGCTTTCATCCGTGCATGTATTCGATAAGTTGCTGTGGAATACAAGATGCTAGAAAGAAGCAGTGATTGGAGATTCTCTATAAAACAAGGCACCTGGCATCCACGGAATGTGTTGAGATGACTGTTGCTTGGTCCTTGTTCTCTGAAACCTCTGCATAGACATGTTTCCTCCCTTTTTCTATTTTCAGGTGATCAAAATGAATCCATCAAGGTGGCAAGCTCCCCCTACTCCTGCAGATGCTGTTTTTTCTGAGAAAGTTGGCAGGTTATTCTTATCCAGCTAGTTTATCTGTTGGAACAATAAGCTCCCACTCGATTTTCAGGTTATTTTTTGTGTTTCAAAATGTGCTCAGTCATTCATTTAGAAGCCTTCCTTGGGATGGAGCTTGACCTGAGTTTGGGGTTACCTGTTTTCTAAATATAGTACCTTTCAAATTTTGTGTTTACTGAGCATTCCTCTGTTTCACATAATCTGTACAAAGATGCCTAATTAATGCCAAAAAAGAACTATTGATGCTGAGATCTGGAGCCTGACCTGTTCACAGTCTGCTCCCAGATCCCTGCATCATTCGACAGTACCCTTGAGGAATTTTCACTGACTGTTTAATATTTTATCATACCCAGATGTCAAAGCACTATTTAGGTTTCAGTCTACTTCATGACTTTCACCGAATTTCTGGAAGTCTGTTATCAGTGTTATTTTGAAATGTTTCCTTCTCCACTCTAAATAATCTATGATTCTAGTTCATGCTCTAAAACTAGTGCCGCATTACTGAGTTTTTCCTGGAGAACTGTGTTATTCTGGAGTCTTTTGCTTATAAATACCAGAAAGTACAACTCAATCTGACTTGAATGCATTCTCTTTGCTTTAACTGAAAGGTTAATATTTCCCCTGAGTTCAACCACAGCTGACTTCTAAATGACTGAGATATACAGAATTCCACCTTTCATTCTGCCATTCATCTCAATTTATCTGATACTGGCTTTATTTATGGACATTCTTCCTGTGGGAACTCCTAAGTCTTTAATGTGCTTCTGTTTTGACGTAATTCCAACAAAATTTTTGGAATTCTGATTTGTTTGACTACTTTAAAAATTAACAGAATATTTATTATACTATTATACTTACATAAAAACTGAAAAGAAAGTACAGAAAGTTCCCATATATTTTGTTCTCCCCTAGATAGCATCTTGCATTAATATGATTTAATATAGGATTCAGAACTAGTGTTGTAGAATTGTATGTTGAAATATGTATAATGTCATATATCCATCATTACCTTTCAATAGTTCCCTGTATTCCACCTACTTATCCTTCCCTTTTTCCTGTGAAATGCTTGAGATCCAGAGGTATTTTATAATCTCCTCAGTCTTACTTTTGGAAGAATGATACACAGTTGGAATCAAATAGTATGTACCTTTTACAGACTGGCTTCATTACTTAAAAATATGAATTTAAAGTTTCTCCTTGTTGCTTGATAGTTCATTAACTTTTGTTGCAGAATACTATTTTGTTGTATGAGTTTACTACAGTTTGTATATCCATTCATCTAAGAAAATCTTGAATACTTCCAAGTTTTGGCAATTACAAATAAAGTCACTATAAACATTCTTGTGCAGAGTTTTGTGGACCTGAGTTCCCAAATCATTTGGATAAATGTCAAGGATCATATGGCAAAATCATGTTTAGCTTTATGACGAACAGCAAGACCATTGCTCATGTTGATTCATGAGTATATATGACTCCTATCTATGTGAAACAATGTCATAAAATAAATAATCTGCTAGAGGTCTTTTACAATTTAAATTAAGCTATTCAATGTGATTACCTGTCTGAGTGTTTTAAAATTTTTCTAAAGAAGAACTACTGAGGCAGTTTATTCTACAAGATGTTCACTGTGCAATTATAAATAATCAGCAATGACTCTGTAAGTTCATAATGCATATTTTAGTATGAACTTATTTTTGGCAATGAATATAGAATGCCTATTAATTCAATCAAAGAGTTTTTCTTAAACACTGACTCAAAAGATGTTCTTTGAAAAGGAATACACTGACCAAGTAATAGGTTGCCACTTAAAATACTACTGATGGATTTGAGTCTTTCCACAGGAAAAAGTAACTATGAGCTGTAAGTTGTAACTGTATTGGCACAATTTAGTGACTTGGGGAGTGAAGAAGGAAGTGAAGCACAATTTCATAATGATTGATTTAATCTGCAATTAATCATTAGAAAGAGTTTAATCCATATGGCAACTGACATTTGCAAATATACTTCATCAGTTAGGTTTATCCACTGAGGACAATTTAAAGATTCAACACTTTGTAAGTTTCTTGATACGGTACCCAAAAAAGACAATTCATTAATAAATACCACATAGAATTAGTCTTTGTAGAATCTTTGTAAAATCATGAAATAATGGTGTTGAAAAGAATTTAAGTGTTGATTGACTACATTTATTTGATTCAATGACCTATACTTATTTCAGCCGAAGTTCTGGTCGTATAGTAGTTAATATTTTGTGGAAATCCACTGAAAAAATACACAGAAAAATGATTTACATAGCAGGTGTAAATTTTCACATAGAAACTAAATATTTATACAAGTTTCATCAGTATTTGTCTTTTCAAATTTATTGAAATTTTAGGCCTTGATAAAGAAAATATGTCAGTGATTTGGTATCCATTTCACGACAGCTGAAAGCTTACTCAGCCTACCTTTGTAACTGAATGCAGTCCAGCTGTTTTTGCCTATTTAACAGCAGATAAGAGACAAAAGATTGGACTGTATAGACTAACTATGAAGAATTGAAGAATTTAAGGTTAAATTCATTCATATTCATTCAGGTAATTTCGGCTATCACTTAACTGTGATTAAAGCTATCATCTGACTGTCAATTTCTATGATGCAATGAGTGAAAGTGCATTGCAACTCTCATTATCACAACTTACTGTTATCATTGTCGCCTTCACCGTCAGCATTTCATTTCCATAGTGCTTTACAATAGCCAAGTGTACACGGCCCAGGAGAACTCGTGTGACACCATATTTTGGTCCAACATTAATTTGAGTTCTAAATTTGCAGAGGAGAGATAAAAATGGAATCTGGATTGAAATGAATGATTTTTAAAATAGAACTTATTACATATGCTTCACATCATCAAAATAGTTAATTTGTACCATTGTGTTTTACTGTAGGTAAAGCACTTGGTTGAGGGTAGAAATCTGTTACTCATTTCCCCAAAACCATTTAGTCATTCTAGCATCTACTTCATCACCAGCAAAACTGAAGAACTCAAAGCAAAGATTGAAGGAAGCAAGTACTTAGCTTATGTAGCCACTGTCTTTAGAAATGTAATTGAACTATCTTAGTGGAATGTTAGTTCACTTCTTCCTGATATCTTTTGTACTATTTCATTTTCTATAACAGTTGACAATTTTCTACTCAACTCTCTCCACTTTATTTCAGGATATGAAGCTCCTAGGTTTTGATTCTTTGTCTAAAATAAGACCAAAATTTCATCTGGATTTCCTTATTTTAGAAAATTCCAACTATGCAAAAGGACAAGTATGGAAAGACATAGCAAGTATCATCTAATTTTTTACACAAGGACTCTAGTCATAAAGTTTCTAAAGAAAGAGTAAATTAATCCAGCAATTTTCCCAAATGTATTTATTCAGTTTGATCCAGAAAGGAATGAGATTACTATTTTAAGGACAACTGTAGTACTCAATATTTCATTTATTCAGAAGGGGGCACACTTGTGCTTTTAATAGCAGATGTATTCAGATTTGCTGGCATTTGGAAGTTATACATAAACTTATTATTAGACAATAACAGAACTATTCCTCGTTATCAAGCATATATATATTCACTTTGGATAAAAGTTTCTTTTTTTCCCCAAAAATTCAAAGTCCTATTTGAGATGAAAATTTTGCTCTGGTAATT
Organism: Dasyprocta punctata; assembly: GCA_004363535.1. Taxonomy (NCBI): domain Eukaryota; kingdom Metazoa; phylum Chordata; class Mammalia; order Rodentia; family Dasyproctidae; genus Dasyprocta; species Dasyprocta punctata. The sequence goes on along the minus strand of RJWM01005306.1, from coordinate 82,191 downwards.
ATTCATGATAGATCTGTTTCTAAATCTGTGACCAGGGAAATAATATGATTTTGATAACCTCAGACAAATTTTCATTTGGTTCTGGTTTTAACGACCTGGTAGATTTAGAAGCACTCTCTTCATTGGTATTCATTAATAATGCACCATTATTTTAAGCCAAAATGGTATTGACATACTGGAAAGGAACTGACACAGGCAATGGGGTTTCATCCTCCCATTGGGTTCCATAGTAGTAAATCACAATCATTTTTCTTTTTTTTTCAAATTAAGTTTATTGGTACATTTCAGATATACACTGCTATCATATTCATTATAGGAAATTTTTACCTGTACATGACATATTCTGATTCCTCTTTGTTTCCCAATTCCTTCTCCTCCCTTCAATCTCTCTTCCCCTCCTTATTTACAAAGTTTTGTTTCCATTTTATCCTTTTTAAATCATTTTTTCCCTTTTTCCCTCCTTCCTTTTCCCTTTCTCCCACCCTAGTTCCTCTTTCCTTTTGAACAGTTTCTTCCTATTTCATAATATTGATTATATATATTTTACCTTACTTATTCTTTCAGTTTCTCACATCAGGGAAATAATGCAATGCTTATACATGTGAGTCCAATTTATTTCACATAAGACTATAGTCTCAAGGTGTATCCATTTACCTAGAAGTGTCTTATGTTTATTCTTCTTTATGATAAAGTAGTACTCCATTGTATAAAAAACCATTTTTAAAAATCTATTCCTTGGATAATGGATATTTGGGCTGTTTCCAAGATTTAGCTATTGAAGTGTGCTGCTACAAACATGGGCATGCATATATCACTGTGGTATGATGTTTTTAATTCTTCCAGGAAGATGCCCAGAATGGGAATAGCTAGATCAAATAGGTTGTCCAATTATAGTTTTTTGAGGATTCTTCTCACTGATCTCCACAGTGGTTGTAGCAGTCTACATGCCCACCAACAGTGAAGAAGGGTTCGTTTTCCCCCACAACCTCTCCAACATTTGTTATTGGCTGATTTCTCAATAATAGCCATTCTTTTTGGAATGAGTTGGAATATCAGCATTGTTTTAATTTGCATCTCTCTAATGACCAGTGATGTTGAACTTTTTTAATATGTTTGTTTGCCTTTTGTATTTCTTCATCTAAGAAGTGTGTTCATGTCAGATGACCATTTTGGATTGGGTCTTCAAATTTGGGAGGTTTGATTTGTTTCATTTCTTTGCATGTCCTAGATATAAGTCCTTTCTAAGAAGCACAGGGATGACCTCAACATATTTGCCAAATATCAGAACTTTACTGTAAAGCATTTGAAAATCATATTTAAACCCAACAACTTTGACCTCAGCAATGGTACACTATACTTAATGCAAATATTTGCACACAAATGGTAAAACCTGAGGATACAAGTGTATAGAATATAATTAAATTTGCATTGAGGTTTTGTTGAAGATTTGTATTGACTGTAATCTATGCAAACATATATATGAGTATATATTTGACAAAGGGGTTATCTTTGTTATACAAAGTGCTTTTACAAATAATGAAAAGCATTAAAAATAATCTATGAGAAAAATGTGCAAAATTGAAATACGGTCATTAGGAAACTTACAATAATGATAACTGAAAGTTGTTATATATGTAGTGCTTATAGAACAACAAAATTAATCTTTATAATAGTCTTTAAAATGCATGTTAAACAATTGTATAATTGGAAACTGGAAATAGACCTGTTACAAATGGGAAGGGGACCAAGAGATGAAGAAGGGGTGAAGATGGGAAAAATAAGGAAAAGTAAACAGTATTAAAATGTGTTGTGTACATGTATTGCTTCCCCAAGATGTATGTAAGCATGCACTGCAAATATATACCAATAAATTTAAAGTTTCAAAATCACATAATCAATGAGATTGAGTTTGGGACCTATGTGAAGAAATGTGATACCTAAGCAGTCCCACTGTCCTTTTAGTTCCAGAGCTGTTATTTATCACCTGACTTACTAAGTTATACAGCATTGATACAGATGTAAATTGTTATAAAAATTCTAGATAATCATTAATATATGTCACCATATCATTAATATACATATGTACATATATACATGTATATTTCATCTGGTCTTAGCCAAAAAGTCAGAAAGTTATTATACGTATGTATATATGCACATTTGTATCCGTGTTTGTTTCCATATATGTATGCATGTATCTATTTATATACGTACACATGTAAGATATGTACATAAGCATATCTACATATCTGTTTCTATATATATAGATATAGATATACTTTATATATATATATATGATTTTGACTAGCCATTCATCATTTTCTTGAAAAATGATGTAACTCTACAAAGATATTTATACTCTACAAAGATATTTATACTCTACAAAGTAACTCTACAAAGATATTTATTGTCATGATGCAAAAAGTAGCAACATCAGCGCCAAAGAGTAAGTTACACAAATTACAGTAAAATCTTTAAAATAATACTGTATAATTATTAATATCATGCAAATAATGTACATATATTGACTTTTTAAAAGTCCAAATATTTTTGGTAAATTGAAAAAGTAGCAGCACATTGTGAACTGGTTCTGACTATAGAGGATAAATATATAGTTATATTGTTACAAAATAAATGGCTGAACAACAGCCTCCAAAATACTTCTCATGATGATTGTCCTGTCCTCATAGTATTACACATAGTCTTTATAATCTACTTTATAATAGCTAATATTTTTAAACTGTGCTTTTATATTTAAAAAGCATAATAAAATTGTTTAAAAATCTATCCTGAAAATCAAGTAGATTAATATTTTATGGAGAGTAAAATAAACAAGAGAACTTAAGCTTTTAGTGACAAGAGAGATTAAGGAAATAGCAGTTAGAGTAAGAAGGGTAAAGCAAGTAAGAATAAAAGGCATACATTCTAGACCTTTTCTCATCTACCATATAGACCTCATTTTCCTCCGAAAGTATTTTAAAATGAGAAGGTTGAACTATATGTTCTCTGGATTCCATTCCATTTCTGACTTTTCATACATATATATGAACTTAGCTTTTACATCTTCTCCCATCTATAATATGGTAGTTAAGCAGTAGATAAAGATTATTTGTAAGTAAGCAGTGATATTTCCCCCTGGACATAAAGTATAAGGTATGCATCTCAGTGTTTAAATTTGTCTTAGTAGACCTTGATAGGTTTCATGTATTATCTCATTTCCTTCATGAAGCCATTAGGAACAGACACAGATAAGGTTAACAAGGATTAGAAAAGTTGTTTACAGACGGTATAATAGATAGAAGTATTTCAGTGTGATTTCTGAGGAGTTTATCCATCAACTGATAGATACTTGAAAATCTTAATGTTGAAGCAAGCTGCTTTAAACACCTTAGATCAGTAAGATTTTTGCTATTAGAATACTTTGTTTTTTGCAAGTAGATTATGAGGCACTTGAGAAAGTAAAATTGTCACATGTATCATTTGTCTCCTATCCTAAACTTCCATTCTTAGCACCAAAAAGACAAATTTATTGTGTTTCATGAATGAATAAATCAGTGAAAGATTGAATAGATAAGCAAGTGTCTGATTCACTGGATGAATGATTAGATGCATAGATGGGTAAGAGGATACATGGATTTTTGGGGTGATTAATCGCTCCCAGTATTATGTACTTGTCCAAGGTGTGAGTCATTTTCTGCTGATGAAGGTTAGCTTCATCAACTGTCATATGAAGGGGTTGAACTCCATATATTCTAAGTTTTCTTTTAGTCCTAGATGACAAAATTCTTTATATCTATGTATCAGATATCTTTTCATCTATTTTCTCTCATCCTTTGTAATCAGTCATATTTTTCTGTATATTAAATTAAACATTTTCAATTCTTACCACTATTACATTCTACAGTACTGTCATGTTTTATCTGTATCTTGGCAGTTGCCAATTGATTCACATTGGTTCATTTATCCCTATGCAATCTATTCTTGACATACACAGCACACAGAGTGATGTGTTTTAGAAAAACAACTTAGGTAATGTTTCAATTACTTCTCACAGAAATTTGAATAAACACTGAATTTTCTGAACCTGGCCTATAAAGGTCTGTATAATCTGGTTTCTATCTGTATCCACCTTCTCAGATTACTCTTCCCATTGCTTGTGGTGGATCTTTCTGATCTCTGGATATGGCACACTCACTCCATATAGGGACTTTGTAATTGTTCTTTCTTTTCAGGAAGATACCTCTTAGACCTATGTGCCTTTTTCAACATTTGCAATGATTGATACCCACTCAGGAAGGTTTTCCTCATCATCCTAGTTTCTCCAAGACAATACCATTCCCTTCACTGCCAATTGCTGTGATTTATATTGTTCATAGTGCCATTTCCATCTATGAATTATTTTATTATATGATTTTCTAATTTATATTCTTTCCCCATTCCCACTCATGTGTAAGCTTTCCAAACACAATGCCACGTTCTCTGTTGCATACTATGTAATGGACATATACTAGGTGATTCAGAAAGATTTGTTGTGCATTAACATGTAGTTTTCCCTCCAGACATAATCAGCATTAAACGACAGTTTTGTGTGTATAGCAATTCATGCTCATTTCCATGGATTTTTGTAATATAATTAAGTTTTGGAGTAACAGTATCCCTCCTGGCATTATAAGTATTAATGAGATAATGTATAATAAATGTACTTTGTTAAGAAAAATGTATGTGTGCATTTACATGCATATATTACATATGTATATATGTGTACATTTACATAATTATATATATTTGCATATATGCATGCATGTGTGTGTGTGAAAAATCATCTTGATTTCATGGATAAGGAACCACCATAGATGAGTTAAAGGAAGTATTAGCCTCTTAACTACTCAAATTTACAGAAATGACTTTATTTTACTGAACATTCACTTCACAGATAATCGTGAGCTTTCATGTAGTTTTATTGTTCTTTATTTTTCTTTTTGAGTTCAACATCTCTTACTACAAAGTTACTATAAGAATCATAAGGGTATCTCCTAGAAGTGGATGGGGAGAAAAATCTGTGCTGAAAATAAAAGGTCATGGTGATAAGTAAAAACAACCAATGGGAATATAGGACTGAAAAATAGAGAGCGGAATTTGGCCTACTGGCCCACATGGTAAGGGAATAAACTACTTGTGATGTTTAATGTGAAGCTATAGAGAAGTTAATAGGTCTGTGAACAAATGCTCCAATCTCTCAGCTCAGAATGTGATTTCCCAGTTCAAAAAACTTTCCTACCCTGAGGGTAACAATTTTTACTTAGCTTTTCTCCAAAGAAACTGCCACTATTTTATATTTTTATTTTCCCTTGTATTTCCTTAATATAACATGTTTAGTATTACTTGGTGGAATTCTGCCCTGTTGTCTGATATTTTGATATTTTCATGCGGAGCCACTGGGATTAATACTACAGCATACACCAAAAAGATCATTAGTGCATTGAATTATGTTGCGTATTTTTATATAATTCACACAACCAGTTATTTAAAAGAACTATACAACGAAGTATTGTGATTTCATTTGTATTATGCTCAAGTAATATTTCATTTTACAGATTTATATTTGCTCATTAAGACACATGCTATGAGTCACATCATACTATAACTGGAGGAAAAATTAAAAGTCATATGAAATAAGTTCCCAACAAACCTAATGGTCAGAGATGCTAAATGATTTTTCAAGATCTTCACAGTGAGTTAATAATTTGGGTAACAAGAGTGAGTCTTCTTATACCGGTCCAGTAAATCAGAATAATATAATATATTTTGATTGCTTTCATTTGCACTAAAACTTTTTAATACAACTGAGAGTATGCAAGATTGCTCTGCAAAAAGAAATAAATTTTTAGAAATGAAAACAAAAAAACACATTTTTATTGTAGAGCAGGATGCAAGTTTTAAAGCTGAAAGCATCCATTCTTCAGAAGCCACACCAAGTGTAGAGAAATACTATGACATGTCCAATGTCATGCAGATAGAATCCATGATCACAAACACTTATCTCCTGATTTAGACTTCATTCTACTATATAATTTCAATTCGACTTCCTTGTTCACTGCTCTGTCTCATGTGACCCACTGGCAACTACACGGGTCATTCTACATTCATGAAGCATCTGCAACATTAAACTATATAAACAACTTTTAAAAATGATCTCTTAACCAGGTATGGTGGTGCATGCCTATAATCCCAGCACTTGGGAGGCTGAGGCAGGAGGATTGCTGTGAGTTTGAGGCAAGCCTAGGCTACATTAGTGAGTTCAAGGCCCAGCCTGAATTGCATAGAGAAACCCTGTCTCAAAAATACAAGGAAAAAAAAGATCTCTTTTCTAATCTTAATATCAACCAAGAAGATAATCACAGGTATTGTCCATATTTGAAGCATAAATACATTTCTATTCCTAGAGATGAGATGTATTACTCAGTTTTTCTTTGCTGGTAAATGGGGGAACTTGGATGGGAATCTCACATCTATAAGAACTTGAGATGTTAGTCTTTCGATACTGATTCATGACATGGTAAGATATTTCTTCTTGTTTAAAATCACAATTTGTGTTACTGTATTTTGTGCTTCTTAGGACTTGGCATTTTCCTCAAGTAGTAAACTCAAAAAGTGACCGGTATTCTCTGCCCTTCTATTTACTTTATGAAATGTAACAGTATAGTTTCTCCCATCAACAAATAGGATCCCCTTGCTGACTGTTGCATCAGGAGTACTGTTGTGACTTTCTCAACTAATGTAATGTAACTGAAACTAGGTTGTACAGCTAGCTATTAATGTAGGCCACAGTGTCACATAAACAAGCATAGATGGGTTCGCTTGAGGAAGACATGTGTGGCCTAGTCATGAAACAAGTGGCACTCAGTCGGCCCCAGAAGTAGAGCCATTCTGCCAAATTGTAGCTGACTTTAGACAGTTAAGGAAGCCTTATCAAAACCAAAAGTACCACCCAGTTGAGCTTAGTACAAAATTGCTTACCCAGAGAAGAATAAACTAATCAACTAAATGTGGATTGGAGGTAGCAATAGGGAATTGATACAACTGATAATGCCATTTGTATTTTAAAGGAAAGGACATTCAGATCCAAGAGATGATATTACTTGTTTTAAAGTGAGACCAGTGGTCTTTTGGTGATAGTTTTCTTGTTGCTAAGACAAAGTATTCAACATAACAACATTAGAGAAGGAAAGGTTTATTGTTGCTCACAGTTTGTAGATGTTTCAGTCCATAATTAGCTTGCTCCAAGGCAGGATGGGATGGTGGAAGAGAAACATTTCATGGCAGGCAGAAGGCAGCTAAGTAATGAAGTAGTAAGCAACTAGCAATGGCAACGTCTGTGTTTCTGTACCTTTTATTCTACCCAAGATACACACCCTTAGGGAAGCAGCACTCACACCCAGGCTGGGTCTTCATATTACCCACACCCAGGCCAAATCAATTGGTGGGCTAATTTAGTAATCAGATACCCTTGACCCCAGCATCACATCCTCTCGATTCACCCACCTCCACAGAACCCCACCTATGACTGCATGAGACTTTGGGGGGACATCTAGACAGACCCATAACAAGTAGGAAGTGGAAGAACTGATCTTGTATATTCCTTTTATAGGTCAAAATTAATTTTGCATCTGTATCATCAATTTTGATACCCAGTTGGATATGTCAATGTATTTTGAAGCAATATAGATCTGATTTGTCATGATGTTGCAAGAAAAACAGCATCTTGACATGCTTTTTGTCCTGGCTGCCTTGCATTCTTGCATTGATCAACTTCGGACAAAGCTGTTCTGAGCTGAATTTATCGTCTGCATGTCCAGTGAGGTGCAAGTGATAAGAAACCATAGTTTATCTCTATATAGTTGATTTTATACAAAACAGACACAGTTTCTAGATAGAGTTCTAATGTAGATTCTGGAAGAATTTGTTTTCTATACTCCAAAACCAAAGGTTCCAAATAACCTCATTCCATTTTGAATCCTCACATGCAAAAGTATATGAAGTACCTTGAAATTGTAAGTGATGGGGTCACACCATCTACAGAGTAAAATTACAGAATAAAATGTTCAGGTTTTAGAAGAGACAATTGTATTTTCAGAACGCAAAATCTTCATTATAGCTTCCTGAATTCCATTCATTCAGAGAGGGTGAATCAACAGGAACAAAAGACCTTGAACAAGACTGCTTTACATACCTATTTAAATAAGAATTTTATTCAATTTGTGGTATTTCTAAAACAGTTTAAAATTTATAGATGTGCTCTCTAGATCCAAATACATGAAAATGATTTCTATATAATTTGTTATGGTTTATACTGAGGGAGCTCTGAGAATGTTAACTTTCTTTTACTTTTCTTTAAAATATTGATTTATTTATTATCTAATATTTAATATTAAGTTAAAATAATATTTTGAACTATTATAATTTAAAAATATTATATTAATAATACCCATATTACCATCCAAAAATCTAGTATGTAATTTTTCAGTCATAGTTGTAATTTTAATAACATGGAAGCTTAAAATAATATATTGTAACACACCATTTAAGATTGTGGATTATCAAACAAAAAATCATTTCCCTGTTGAGTAATTTGGTTGATATATTTTGGCACAGTCCACATTTTAATTACATAGTTTTATCCTCCTTTAAACCCATGGTCCAGTGGAAGAAAAGTTAAGCGAACTGAGATATACAGTACAGTGTAGTAGCTCTCTTGCTGGCTCAACACAGCATATTATAATTGCACATTGGAGGATTTTCTTATTTGAACTCAGGGTGTCAGAGGCATTTTCCAAACAAAGTTATTTGGAAGATGATATCTGACAGATTAGTAGAAGTCAGCAAAAAAAAAAAAAATAAGTGGAGGGTTTTAGTTACAGCAAGCCTCATGTTGATGGTAGAGAGGTAAAGAGGATTTGCAATTCTTTTAAGTAAGAGAAGTTCAATGTGGTTAGAAGTTAGACTTCTTGGAAAGATGAAATATTGGGAGTAGTGAGACAGGGGTAGGACACTGGAATCATATCATAAATATCCCTTTTAATCATACCAAAAAATTTGACCTACTTTCTAAGATGATTAGAATTCTGTGGGTTTTAAATGAGGAGACAGTATATTTAGGTTTGCATTTTAGAAAAGTGAAGAAGTAGTCATAGAAAAGAGCAGAAAATACAGTCGTAGTGACACATTTGAAGCCTGTTACAATGGTTAAAGGTGAAAGATTTATTTTCCCTAAAGTAGAATACCACTAAGTGAGTATGGAGAGAAGTGGATGGAATCATAATATTTTTAGAAGATTAAAATTTAAGGCTTCAGAGTTGTTTGGGTGTAAAGGAGAGTGGGCATGAAAGGTCAGGAAAACTACCTATAGTTTTGCAATCAGAAAGGTTGGTGGAGAGTTCCACAATCAAATGTAGAAAACACAAACGGTAGATTTTGTAAGTGAATCTGGTGAGATCATCTGGGCATGTAAGTTTTATATTTTTATGGGACCCTAAGTGAAGTAGCTTAATTAGGACCTTTGAGTTTTGAACTTCAAGGATGAGATCTGCACTGAAGACTCCACTTCTTGAGTTGCCAGCATATAACTTGTAAACAAACATGTAAGTGTGAATCATATTACCTAGGGAAGACATGTAAGGGAGTGATTCTGAAATTTGGGGTTAGTTGAATCGGTCAAAAAAACCTAATAGATTCAGAATCCTGGGTACTAACTTTATGGGGTAGTCCATGATGTTCCTCACACATTTGTATTGTTGAGAAGTAGAACTTTTTCTCATGAGTTTGATAGAAATGATCCTCAGACATTATTCTGAAGCAAAAGAAGATTCTGCATTGTAAGCTGAGTAGTACCTGAGCATAAGAGAGGGACAGAGAAAGAGTAATCGGAGATATGGAAGGGAAATCAAGAGAATGAAGCATTATAGATTCTATGGGATAAAGTTGTTTCAAAAGAAGTGATCAACAAAGTCAAAGTGTTGAGAGATAAAGTAAAAATGATGGACAATGTATACCCACTGGAGGCAACAGAAAGGAGGTCATAACAAAGTTGGAAGGAACTTTTTGCTGAATGGTGTGGGTTGAAGGCAGATTGCAGTGGGTTGAGGGTTGAATATGAGATGAAGAGACAAGAAGCAAAGACAAAAATCTATTAAAAGAAGTTAGGACTAGAAAAGAAGGTTGCTGCAGCATAATGTGGAGCTAAAGGTGAAGATTTTTAGGAAGGAAACATTTTGGAGAAAAGTTCTACCTCACACCTGACATGCTCCTTCCCTAATTTTATTCTGAAATTGTTTTCATAAAAGAATCATTGAAGTATAGCTTACATGTTACAAAATTCAGTCACTTAAAGTGTGCATTCATTTCAATGTATTTTCATAAAATTATAAAGCTGTACAACCATCATCACAATCCAGAGTTAAAATATCTCCATTGCCCCAAAGATATCTCTTATACCCAATTACATTCAATCCTTAGTCCCACAGTCTCAAACACAAATGCAGTTTCTGTCTCAACATATTTACCTTTTCTAGATACATATTATGTCATATATTATGTGAATTTTTGTGTTAGGTTCTTTCATTTAGTATATGATCCATGAGTTTCAACCTTATTGTAACTTGTGTCAGTAGTTTTGTTACTGAATTATGTCCCATTTTATGAATATACCACAGTTTGTATACGTGTTCATGAGTTCTTTGACATTTGTATCATTTTAATATTTTGACTCTTTTTCACGAATGATGCTGCTATGAACATTCACATGCAAACCTTTATGCAAATATAAGCTTCCCTTTCTCTAGGATACTTGCCTGGGGTGGAATTTCTGTGTGTTTGATAATCCATGTCGAACTTCCTAAGAAACTGCCAAACTTATGTTCAAATTGGGGACAACAATTTATATTCACACTCCTGCATTACTGTTATGGTTTATGTTCCTATGACCACACCCAAGCCTCATGTAATCATGGACACAGCTGAGTTTAGCATTTGTGATTGGTTTGTTGTCTGGTGCTGGGATTGGTGGTGTGAGTGCTGCACCTGCCCAGGGGTGGAGTCAACATACAGCGTGAGGGTGGGAAGAAGGCATATCTTCTTCTCTCTCTTGCTGGGTTCATGCCTTGCTGTTTGCAGCTGCCATGAATGGCTGGCCCTCAGCCATGCTGCCCTGCCTTGGAGCCTGCTGAATATGGACTGAAACCCCCAAGAAGTGTAAGAAATAAATGTTCCCTTCCATAATTTTGGGCATCAGGTATTCTGTCTCAGCAATGAGAGAAAAGTAACTAGGACAACCCCAGCAAGATTATATTTTATTTGCCTGTGTATCAATATTCATTTATTTAGCCTGAAATGACAAAAAGCTGTGTTCCTTTTGAGTAAATGGTAACAAAGTAACATAACACTTTTTTTTGCATTGCCAGGAGGTAAAAAACAAAATATGAATGAGTATCAGCCTGCCCTTTAGTGGTGGTGTATACTGCTGCAGTCAGCCTAAATATACCAATCCACCAGGGCATACTCTAAACAGGGAGTGAGCTATTTCACTCTGTCCTCCATCCATTCTACATCTTTGCCTCTAATTTTTTTTTCAGAGACCTAACAGCAGTAGGTAGCTGGCTTAAGTATACACAACGAAATTTCAGAGGTGAATACAGTGACTAGTGGGACAAGAAGAAGGAGGTACCTAGATTCTGCTAGAATCATGACATTAGAGACATAGATATATCTATTATATGCTAAAGTCTCACTTGGTGGGAAACGTTGGAAAACTGCTAAACTCTCCGTAAACTCAATTTCCTCAACTTTAAAATGAAGAGTATGATAACACTGATTATAGAGAATGTTTTAAGATTAAATGAGAATTTATGGAAAGAACGCCTTACACAGTTCAACCATAGAGCTGGTATTCATGAAATAGTAAGTGTTCATATTTAAAATTTAAAATATGGTCACTATGGTGTCATCATATGAAACAGTGCATTTTTTGTATGAAATTTATTTCATGCATGTATTTATTTCGTACATTTAGTTATCTGTTCTTTTTCTCTGCTTATATTCTAGGTTATATATTTTAAATTGAAACCTCTCCAAATTTAGAACCAGACTGTTTTTGTTTGATGCTGATACAAATCACAATAAAACAAAGACTTCCTCCATTATTTTACAGCAACAACTTATCAGGAAATTTGCTAAGATCAGTATGTAGAAGTCCAGAGACAAGTAAACGGTGTGAGATGTGGTTCAGACCCAGTCTCCTATGATTTTGTTGCTTTGGCACAGAAGATACAAGACCAAAATGACCTAAATCCCAGCTACTCAATAGGCTGAGGCAGAAGATCACAAATTCAAGGCTAGCCTAGCAACTTAGTAAAACCATGTTATTAAAGACAGCATGGGCTGGGGGAGTTCTGGGGATATACTTCAGTGTGAGATCACTTGCTTAGCATGAAGGTTCAAACTCCAGCACCACACACACACTTAAATCTGATTATTACTACGTTTAACTGTTCAGCGACTTAAGATAGCATTCTTCTTCCCAGCGTGCTCCAACACTCACCACATACCATCTTTCTTTATTATCTTTAATAGCTGAATTTTGCCCTAAGATAGTCAAAATTTACTTCAAACTTTTTTATTCATGTATATTAAATGCTTATCGATCTCTGTCTCTATCTCTGTCTCTCTTTGTCTGTCTCTCATGTCTGTCTGTCTCTTTCTCATTTGTTTGTTTGGCAGGTATTCTCTACTGAGTCTTTCAGTGGTTTATTTTAATGGAATCATATATTTTATAATCATAAAAAGAAGCTGCCCCTAGAATGCAAAACATGGTTCTATTATGGAAGTCACTATTACTGAGGAAAGACTATTCTGATAAAACACTTCAGACAGCTCATCACAGCATTCAGACAGACAGTCCTGGTAGGGATATAAGAAAGCTTCTTAGGCCAAGACTGATCTGTATCACCCAGGCTTCCATCTTACCTTCTGCAGGAGAAATGGGTTATCTTCAATATCTAATTATTTTGCCTGGGAGATATATAAATTAAAATAGCAATGATCATGTTGAAATGTATGTTAAGCAGCAAAATAGTTTGTACAAATGGAGTGTTTCACATTATATTTTGAACTGGAATCCACATTTCAAAACCCTCTCTACTATTTTCTTTGATGTCAACCATTTTAAAACCATCTAGTCCCTCTAAGTTGTAAGCACTGAATATATTCTTGCACCTGAAAAAAAATCCAAGTAATTCTTCATGTCAGGGGCTGGAACTAGTTTAGAGTGCCAGCAAAACTAGTCTAAAGCTTGATTATAGCTTGCCATATTCACCCATAATTTAATCCATAATTCTTAAACTAGCAGAATCCCAAGTGCAAATCAGTTTGTCTTACATGGTTCTAAAAAAAATATGTAAGCAAGCATTTAAATGTTAGGAGATTCTGCATACAAATCTTCATCTAGAAGTGCAGCTCATTATGCTGAGCACCTGCAAGACTCTGAGTTCATCCATTCTGACACACACACACGCACACACACACACACACACACACACACATGTACACGCGCCCACATGCACACATACACACATTTTCATTTGGTCTTCTGGTTATAAATAAAACATTTTGGAATGAGTGCTTATCCCTGAGTAGGCCAACAGAGAGATAATATGTACTGACACTATGCTATTTGGACAGACACTGTTAGTTTTTGCTTAACATTCCTGGATATATATTATTCTGAGCATTTTAAGTATTTTTACACTGTAGAAATTAAATTTTATAAAGGCCTTTCTAATTCAAAACAGGCAGTATAATCCAAACTACTGGTAATTTGGGGGAAAATTTAAAAGTATATTGGCACTGCGTCAGACATTTACTTAGTTTCTTATACCTCCATAGAGATGATAGGTAATACATCTTAAACATTCTACTCTAAGTGTCATGGTTCATATAACATATTAGTTCATCTTACTATCATAACAGATCATATAGTAGGTATGGAATGGTATTATGAGTTTAATAATAACAAAAAGGAAAAAAAACCCTCTAAACCTTGGACAGGTTCTGTGCACTGCCTGAGCTCACACAATTTGCAAGGATTGAGCTGAGAATAAAAATATTTTTTCTTAAAATCCACATTCTTGAATGCTCATTTTCTTACTCTGACTTATGCTGGCACTCTATTATAAACTCTTTTAAGTGTATCTTTAAATATTTAAATATTTAAAATATAATACTTGGAAACAGAAGGCATGTAGTTATATAAATAAATATTCATCCTTATATTTAATAAAATGTTCCACATACATCACTTTCTAAGGTCTTATAGGTCATATAAAATAATCTTTATATGAGTGGTACATCAAAGGTGTAAGGGTAGATAGCAATCTCCTTTAGTATCTTCTCTTTCCCTTTTTTTTTTTTGCTATCACACAAGAATTATGTGTGTGCCCTCAAGTAATTAGCAAAGACGTTGTTGTTCAGCTGAATTTTAAACTAATTAATTTGACCTAATTTCTGTCAAAAATAATTAGGATAAAATATGTCCTCCCTAAGCAACTCTTTCGAGCCAAGATGCTAAAGTACAATATCTCCTGTGTATGCACTATTCAGAAAATTGAGAGCATCATTTATGGGTAGTTTTACATGAAATGGTGCAATGCTACCATGTGAATTGCCAGCTCAGCATCGTTACCTTCTCAGTTGATATATTTAAATAAAGACAAGGTGCAGAATTAACAATGGGTTTCTTACATGACTGATAATTCAGCCCTTTAACAAAACATGGTTTACAATTAAAATGTGAAAATGAGTCCTCCCTCTTCCTGAAGGCTTTTGGGTGGTAAGTGCTCCATTTCTCAGCCCATTCACTATTCCAGCCATAAAACTGACTAAACCATCTTCTGACCCGTATCTGTCCAAGAGAATCTTTTTAAACATCCTTGGTGATAAAATGAATTGAGGAAATGTCTCATGTCAAAGTTGAGTCCCAATCCATACGTTTCAAGGAATAACAAATAAGCAAGCTTTATCCTTAGAAGCACTTTTTCTGCAAGCTGTGATGATCTGGAATTGCAAGGACTGTGAAGGTAGACCAGGAGGCGCCTGCCATCACTGACTGCTGAAGCCTTAACCCATTATCCTTCAGTATCCTCTTCTCTGTGCCCTCTCACCTTGCTCTCTGATATACAAAGGGACTCTGGATAGGAGAGCACTGCACAGCCTATATATCACATCCTCAGGCAGTTCAAAGTAAATAACTCCCTTATTAAACCCATGAACAATTCGTGTTTCTTTAGTTTTCCCTCCCCCACCCTTTCCAAGTTAGTTTCTAGGCAACCAATAAGCACAGAATTACATTAAGCTCTTTATTTCAAGGCTGTGGTTCAGGATGTTGCTGCATATTTGTTCATTGATAGAGACTACAGCAAAGAATTTATTATTTCTGTTTAATCTTCAGTACTTCACGGATTTGGTTCTAAACCACATTACCTGTCTGTTTTTCATGTTTAAATTATCTGGGTGTAGTGATGCTGTTTTATATGTAGAGCTTGGCAAAGGTTCTGTGAGCAGTGGTTTGGAATTACAGGAGCAAAACTTTTTCTACATTTTTCAGTATTCGGGGATCTTTCAAAACTTCAAGATAGTTTATTTGAAAATAAAAAAAAAAAATTCAAGATCTTCCTTCTTGAATTTCCACCATGTCCACAACTGACTTTTAATAAGAAAGTGCAGAGACATACGGTTTAGGAAAGATCTGAAAATGTAGTAAGCATCTTATTATTTGTTTTAGTATGTTAAGGTTTTGATGTGACAACGAGACTCTCAGAAATATTAATTTTGGGGGGTGGGTTAAAGACTCAAGGCTGCGATTTCAGAGTTCATCTTGGACTGTATGAGAGTAAAGATCAATCTTCCAGCTGAACTTTTTCTATTTTGAATGTGAATGTTTTATGATATTTTCTCAAAAATTCTGAGGAAGTGTGCTTTCTCCCCACTTCCACTCTCTCTCTCTCCCCTCTTTGCTTACTCCCTCTATCTCTGTCTCTATCTCTTTTGTCTCTTCCTTCCCCCCTCCCTATCTGTGTGTGTGTGTGTGCATGTGCGTGTGTCTGTTTTGTAAAGGACTTTGATCAATGTAAGGATACCATGTATTTAATTGCTGACAACTGAGCAAAACACGGAACTGTTTTCTCACCCTGTCATTTCTTAAAACACAAAGCAATAACCTATATTGGGGCTGCAGATGTAGCTCAGTGCTAAAGTATTTAGCACACATGCATGAGGTCCTGGGCTCAATCTCCAACACACCCACACACGCACACACACACAGCCAATAATGGACACTGGCTACACTAAAGGAATGACTTGAATAGTAGTGAAGACTTTTCAGTTCTCAGACTTAACAGTAATTTCTTTTTCTTTGCTTCTGCTGGTAGTTGAGTTATAGTGTATATCATTGTATGATTAAATAAATTGAATAATCTCATGACACAGAGATTCAACTGTCTGACACAGTTTCATGGCAGACAAACTTTCCAGCAGTTCCTATTACTAGTAAGGACTTCCCCTACACCAAATAAATATGGCACTGTACAATGTCCTTTACCTCTGTTAGATTCCATGTTTTTGGATTTGCTTCACTCAGTGTGGGCAGAAGTTATATGAGCCATTCACAGGTCTGACCTACACGTTTTTAATGTGTGATCACCCAAGTATCTCTTTTTTGCTCCTGCTACAGTAGGATATCAGTAAACAACTTGTCTGGGAAACAACCAGATGCCTTGGCATCTCCTCCATTATTGTCAACTTCATGGAACTCAACTTATCTAGATTCCTGCTAGTAACCCTGTGAATCACTGCGACTGTGACTCTGTGTGTTACAGCAGTTAATATTACCTTAAGTTATAAAAGCATTACAATAGGAAAACTTTAAACAGCATCATTACAACCACTCTTGAATGCCTGCTATGCACCATATACTGCAGGTTCCAATGATTTTGTGGTAAGCAACAGAAGAATGGAGTTTTTAAACTAGTGGGAAAAATAGATATAATTTGCATTATTGCAATAAAGTCATTCATTACATATACATTTAAGAATTGCAAAACAGAGATTTAGTTGTTATGAAGTATGTGTTATAGTAAAATCTGGGGAAGACAAAATAATTTTATTTATTAATTAGTAGTAATATTATTTACAAATGTTATCTTTAATTGAGAGAAACTGGGTTTCAAATTATATACACAGGAAACTGAGTCCAGAGAGGACTAGTAGACTTAATAGTTAAACCATTCCTTATAATAATTGTATTTCCCCTTATTTATTTATTTTATTTTAAAGAGAAAAAAAAAGAAAAGAAAAGCAAAAAACAAGACATACAAACAAGAACTAGGAGAACAACAAAAAACCCAAAACAATAGCAATATAGGCTTTCCAAAGATGATAGGGATTTAACAATAGTTGTAATATTGTATATGGTTATCTTTGAAAGAGTTGCTTAGATTACCGTATATAGACCTGCAAAGCTGATCTAATCATATGAGTATTAACTGCTCTTTTCCAAGAACTAATAGAGTTAGTAGTATAATCATCTTAGCTATTTTATTCATATATCAACAAATTTATATCATTTTTCTTTTTCCTTCCTTCTTTTCTCCTTTCCCTTATCCCAGTTATTTTTCCTCTTTGAGCAGTTTCTTACCCTTTTACAATATCTATTGTGCATTTTGTATCTTATTTCCCCTGTATTCAAACTACAAAGGTAACTAGATGATATCAGGTACATTCAGGGTGGCAGACTACAATGGCATTTAGAAAATATTTCATTTATTATTTCTTTACATAGATAAGGAGAAATATCTTTTCCAGGCTAATAATACTACTCATTTCAATATGTGAAAAATTATTATGGGGCAGGAACTACATGACTGTCTATTTTAAAATATTTTTAATGTGATATTTGACATCCATAAACACAAGGCCACCATAAAAGACATATAAGTTAGGATTTATCACATGTACAAAGAAAAACACCTTTATAAGGTCAAGAAGCTGAAAATTATGTGCCTCCCATCTTTTCCTTTCAATCTTGTCACAATTCTTATTATTTTTAATCAATTAATTTTATTGGTATATGTGTGAACATAATACATAACTATTACATTTGTTTGGGGGAATTTATGGTATCTTGAACTAGTATCTTGATAGTATCTTGGTTCTAGCTAGTACCTTGGTCATTCTTAGCCCCCTTCCCACCACCCCTCTGCTCTTTCTGATGATCCCTTTCCTATCTCCAAAAAGTCTTCTTTCTTCTTTTCTATCTTCTCTCCTTTACTTTACTATTTAACACACTTATATTTGGGGTATTTTAAATAACAGAAACCATGCAATATTTAATTTTCTATGTTTCACTTTTTTCACTTAACATTAGGATCTCAAGATCCATCCATTTTCATACAAATGACTCAAATCCACCTTTCTTTATGACTGAATAATGCTCCACTATATATATATCTGTAATATACATATTACCATATATATGACATATTTCTCTATAGATAGGTGTCTAAGCTGCTTCTGTAGTTTAGTTATTGTGAATTGGGTTGATTTGAACAAGATATGGATGATATACCCTTTTCCTAGATAGCAGAATAATCAAAATTTTCATATTACCAAAAGTGATATATAGATTCAATACAATTATTATCAAAATAGCAAAGACATTCTTCACAAAACTAGAAAAAAGTAATTAAATTTACATTCTTTTATTTGTTTATCTTTATTAGTACATGCTGAATACATAATGAATATGTTTATTGTTGGTAGTTGCCACATGTGCCTAAATGGATAAAGAAAATGTGGTATTTATACACAATGGTGCCATGAAGAAGGATAAATTTGAATCATTTGTAGGAAAATGGATATACTTTGAATCTATAATGTTAAGTAAAACAAATCAGATACACAAGCTGAAATAACATATGATTTCTCCTACATGAGAAAACAAAAGTATAAAAAAATTAAGGAACACAATAAAAACAAAATCATAGGAAACAGGGAGACAAGTCTTTTAGAAATGGAAAGGGGATCAAAAAAAAGGGGAAAATAAAAGAATTTAAATTTATATTGAAACAGAGGAGACCCAAAAGCCCAAAAATAGCCAAAGCAATCCTAAAGAGGAGGAAAAAAAGCAAAGCAGGAGGCGCTATGAGTCTGGATTTCAAGACCTACTATGAAGACATAGAAATACAATAGCATGTCACAGCACACAAACAGACATACGTACCAGTCAAATAGAGTACACGGAAACAAACCCGTGCACCTTTGGCCATCTGAACTTTGATAAAGGATCTGAAAACATATGCTGGAGAAAGAAAGCTTTTTATAAGAAATGATGCTGAGAAACTTGTTATCCACATGCCAAAAAATGAAACTAGATCTGTATCTCACACCCTGTACTAAAATCAAATAAAAATGGATCAAAGACCTTGATAAAAATAGAAACAATGAAACTACTGGAAGACAAAACAGAAAAAAACAGTCCAAAACACAGATATAAGCAAAAATGAAGACATAGTCATAGGCAGGACTTTCTGAATAGAGCTCCAATAGCACAAGAAATAATTCTATGAATCAACAAATGGAATTAGGTTAAATTAAAGTCTTCTTTGCAATTAAGGAAACAATGGAAGAGACAATCCACAGAATGGGAAAAAATTGCCAGCTTCCCTTTTGATAAAGGACTAATATCTAGACTATATAAAGAACTAAAAAATTAGCTCCAGCAAAAAAGCAAATAACACAATTTAAAAGTGAGGAAATGAACTGAAGCAATACCCATGGCTAGAAAGCACATAAAAAGTGTTCAACTTTATCCATTAGGGAGATGCAAATCAAAGCTATTCCATGATTCCATCTTAATCCAGTAAGATTACTCCTATCATTAGGAAAACACACATGAACATACATGAAACAGTAAATGCTGGATGTTGGCTATGATGTGGTAGAAAGAAATTCTTCAATATGAAAATGTGGAAATATGAATACAGTGACTATGGAAATCATTTTGAAGATTCCTCAACAAATTTAAAATATAAATTCCATGTGATAAACTATACCTCTGCTGAGTATCTCTCCCAAGAAAAACACCTTTTTTTATGAGTACAGTTACCTCAAATTTCCTTAAAGCTTTGCTACTTTTCGAAGCACTCAAATTTACTGCATTTTAGTCATTTTTTAAAGTTCAAATACACTGAATACTACTGCGTCGGTTACTTGATTGCAGTGTCACCAACTTTTAGCTTTATATATGGTGGTTTAAGCTCACTCCACGTTTTATTGAAGCAACTGAAGAGAGAAAACAGATGACCAGTGTTCTTAGAATGTCATTGTTCATTTTTCACTGTTTTAATTGTTGATGACATGGGTAAGATGCAATGATTTCTTCTTGCTCTCAAGTTGGTTATATCATTTTTATTGCATTATTTCTGCCTTTTTATCAAGACAATTTTTCCCCATCAAGGCATGCACTGCTCCCATTGTCTGAAACATTCTTATTTGGAAGTCTTTTAGGGTTGGCTTATTATCATGGCATTTTTAACTCAACCAAGGAGTCTCCTGTGAACAGCTTACCTGCCAAATTACTCTCTGTTACATTACCCATCATGTTTCCAGTTCAAAATTTTATCACTGTCAGTAGTTATTCTGTTTATGCTTTATTTTTTCTAAAATGTTTTGTGGAATCTCTCTTTCTTACTTTCCTATAATGTAAGCACCAGAAGTAACAACTTATTTATTGAGAAAGCTATCTCCAGTTTCTGGAATAATACTTGGTTCATAAAAGGTAATCAATAGTTGTCTAAGTAAAATGGAAGAAACAAAGGAAGGAAGTCAGGAGAGAGAGGAAAGGTTGGCAGGAAAACGGGAGGGATGAAGGAATAATCTTGCATGCCAAGTAATAAAGAAACTATGCACACAAGAGAAAAAAATTGTAATTGTGCACGTCATCTATGAGAGGAGATTTATGCACTCAGATTTTGCAAGGAGACTGAGCAACCCAAAAGGTATCACATCATTGAAGGTTAGAAACAAGCAGGAAGTCCAGTGTTTCTTTGCCACTCTGTGGACAGAAAGCAACCAGGGAAACCCAAAGCCCAGGAAAATGTGTGGCCATCATTCCAGTTTTCTGTGTATGTCTGTGCCAAGCTGTATATATGTGAATTCCTAACTGTCTGGCTAATGTGCCTCTCAAAGGAAGAATCCATGTCACAGTGATTCCAGGGTTACTAGCGATGGAAACAGAAATGAGAGTGTAGTCAATAGATCCTGTCATCAAAGAACAAAATAAGGACAAAAATAAGAAAGAGGAAGATGAAGAGGAGAAAGTCACTGAGAAATAGTTCATTATTCTCTCACATTCCTTTAGAGAAAACTGTATTATGTCCAGAGTTCAATGGGAGCAAGACATTTGTGTATCCCTGGAAGGGCTTTTTTCAGCCTCTGCAAAATGGCTTATGTTGATTGTTATTGTATAGGAGACAAAGAGTTTAAATATTGACGAGGTACTATGAGGATGTATTGTAATACAAGAATAGTAATGGTCCCCAGGAAATCACAGAGCAATAACAACCATAGCATAAGTATAAATTCTAGGGGGCGACAAAAGTGTTAGCAATAAAATAAACGATGTTTTACATAATGACAGGAGGTGGCAGGTACTCTTGTAGGTAGATTTATTAACAATAGACTATAATACTTGAAATTATGGTGAAATAAGATTTTTAAATATCTATACTGTCAAATGGACATAAGTTAACCTTTTTTTTGTTTTTTTTTTGTTTTTTTTTGCGGCACCGGGGATTGAACTCACAGCCTTGCGCCTGCCAGGGCAGGCGCTTAAGCCACTGAGCCAAACTCCCGGCCCTGGTTTTTTTGAGGCAGGGTCGCACTATGTGGCTCAGGTCGGCCTTGTGCCGCGTTGTAGCCCAAGCCGGCCTCGAACTCACAACGCTCCTCCTACCTCAGCCTCCCGAGTGCTGGGATTAAAGGCGTGCGCCACCACGCCCGGCTACATAAGTTAACCTTTTAATAAATAATATTTTCTACTCATGAAGGCTGTTTCTGTTCCTCAGAAGAGGGTAGTTTTAATTTTATCATGTTAGCTAGTGGGAAACATGACTCATTTTATAAATGACTTGGCAAGAATATAAAGTATTAAAAGTAGGGCATGAACTGTGTCCTGTAGATACCAAATTCCTTTTCTAAAGTCATTGCTGAGGAAATAGTAAAATGGAACAACCCAGGAAGTCCAGGAAAATTATACAGGAGAGTAGTGAATAGAAAGCAAAATGGGAGGGGTTATGAGCATTTCTGAGCACACACAGAAGAATGACATTGATGTGATGACTATGACACCTAAATGGAGCAGAGAAACTAGGACAGAGAGCTGCCTCTCATTTGTGAGAACTCAAAGGGAAAGAGTTGCAGAGTAATTTTGCTTGGCAGTGAATTTAATACCTGCCTCCTCTTTCCCCCATTAAAAAAAATGGCAAAATTATACTTGGTAGCAAGATCATCTTACTGCTATAGCTGACTCAGCAGTCCACAACATTTATATATCAAATTCCAAAGACTGTGATATAATAAGTGAAGTTCATTTTGCTACTTTGCAAAAGGATTTTAGCTTCCTGTTTCTCTTACATTGTGACTCACATGATGAGGAGGACACGGATGGCTTATTTCTGAAGACCAAAGCGACCCATGAGAGGGATAATAGCATTCCAACTCTGATCTATGTGTGCATTAAGAGCTGCCACACTCTGTACGGCTTAAATATGTTCTATTTTCCCACCCATTTCAGGAGCAAAAAGTATGACTCAAATGGAGCCTCTCAGGAATTCAGAGTATATGATCTACTTAACTGAAGTCGTACAGGAAATTCTCAAATCTAAGAAAAAAGAAAACCAGTTCCAGTTGTAAAGCTCTTATTTTCTAGCCTAGGCATGAGACACCATTGAATGAAAATTTGCAGTTGCCATGCCATTTAAAGGTTATCTGTGTCCAACTTTATAGATTTTTCAGAACTGAAAGAGATATTCCTGGTCATCTATGAACTGTTGCCTCATCTTTCTGATGAGGCTGTTATAGCCCACAGAGGAAGAGTGGCTTATAGAGTTTATTCCTTCATGCATTTGTGTAATGAGCATCCACTACGTAGGGGCCAGTCACTTCACTAGGGTCTCTAGATCCAATAGTAACTGTGTTTGATTCTCTCCCCTTGGAAACTTTCCATCCATTGGTCAGTTAAGGTAAATACACTTAGAAGTCCACCACTGGGCAATTCTGGAGCACAAAAGAAAACAGTTTGCATAGTTCTCCAAGTTCAGACTATGCCATGAGGCTGAGTTCAAATCCAACACCACTGTTTAGATGACCCTGGACAATTGAATTCACTGTGCTGTGCTTTAATCTCCTTTCTATAAAATGTTGACAATGCCTGCAATCTTCCTTTAGGGTTGCTTGATGATTAAGTGCTAAAATGCATAAAAATGCTTATGAAACTATTAGAAATTGGTAATTGATCAGTAAATGTCATAGTGGTAGAGTATCATTATCATTGTTATTGTTATGGACATCCAGATCTAGAAAGTAAAAAGAAAGCTTTCCAGCATTGGAATAAATATTAAGGTTCAAGCTAAGAATTCACAATATTTTCTGAGGTCCTTGTTTCCTAAGCTTGATCTCTGACCTCATGTGGCTTTTCAAATCCCAAGCCTTTCCCTTAGGTTATAACTGCACTGCACACACAACTCAAGGGAACGCTTCAGGCTCACAATGAATCTGGACCTCTATCTCATGTGTTCCAGCAAATAGTGGTGAAGTCCACAAGGAAGGAGCAGTTCCTTGACATTCTAGCAAAGCTGTTCTATGGCTTCCTGGACTGTGTGTTCTTATCTACTCAACTCAACAAGGTGAATGGTATGAAAAGAGTGTGTCTTTTGCTATACAGAAGTATAAGTGGGTGACATTTCAAAATCTCCTATTATAGAAGATTTGAGGTCTACAGATACTGTAGTCTGAGCTGCATCACTTATCCAATGCTGAGTAACCAACTTTAATAAAAAAATTCAGTCCCTAAAGAACAGCAATTATTGAATGCATAATTTGCGGACTTGTCTGTGCACAGCACGGGCTCACGAGCTTGCCTGGAGCAGCTGGGAACCCACTTTAGAACGGCTCACTAGTACAGATTGTGAGTTGGTGGTGGCTATTGGTAGTGAACTCAGTCATTGTCACGGAGCTTCATTTCCTGCCACCTGCTTATTTGAGCTGCTTGTACCCTCACAACCTCAACACTGAGTCCTTAAACAGTGGGTTAGGGCTTCTGAAAGAAAGTACCCAAGAACCAGGCAGAAACTGTGGGCTTTTTGATCTAGCTTCAGGAGTCAAATAGCACTGGTTCTAAAATAGTCATAAGCCCACTCATATGCACGGGAAAGGAGCACAGACCTTATGGATCTGTAGGATAAATGTGAACTTACATTATGAGAAAAGCATGTGACTATAACCATCTTCAAACAATACATTCTGCCTCAAATGTCATTTTTGCTTTGCCTACCTGTGTAGCACACTGTCTGACACAATACTGCCACATAGTAAATATTTACTTATTGAATGAATAAACACAGTGGATGAAAAATAATTAATAAATTGATACTAATTCTTGCCCTTTCTGACAGATACTGATTTTTGGTGTCCAACTTGTCTCCTGTTTTGAAATTTGATCCGTTAATATGGGCATTTACTTTTGAAGGCCTACAGTTCATACCAGAGTCTTAAAACTCTTTGGAGACTCAGAAGATGATTACTAAGACAGATTGGTTGTGCCTTGGAGAGTAATAGTTTGAATAAATGGGGTGGAATTTGATTGTAAGGATTTATCAAGTCCTCAAAGTATATTATAAGAGAGGAAAATAGTTCTGAAAGAGGAAAATAATTGACCAGTATCATTGGGATGAAGGAAAAAGTGGGCTGACAAGTGAACCCGCAGCTTCTAGGGGAACAGCAGCCAAAAGAAGCATCAGCAGAGTGATGTTTAATTAATGAGCAGTAGCAAAAGAGGGTGCTCTAGAAAGATTAGAGATAGCAATTGAGGCTGTGCCTCCCAGGAGATATTGGATGACTGAAGTGCTTCTGTGTGCGATGTGATTAAAATAATCAACGAGAATGTTGAACATCGAATCATGAATTTGAAAGATTTAGTGTCCCTATCTAATGCTGTGACAAACATCAAACTGTAATTTCTGACTCATCACAGAGTATGGGGAAGCCCACCAAGATAATGACTATTGGTGAAAGTCGTATAAGTGTTTTATTCCTTGTCAACATGAACCTGTTATAAAATTACCCATTAAGGTATTAGCTCTATGCATTATTATAAAGATACTCTTAGACAATAACTACAACTTGAACTGTGTAAATTTCTCCTTTATATCATTTATAATTATTTTACTTTTAAAGGAAATAAACCAACTTGACCAGACTATTTAATGAGTCAAAACTTGTCCATCCAGCTTCAGAACAGATACAAAATAGACTATGTTCAGTTACATCATTCTTGCCTATTTCACCGAAAGCAAGTATTACTTGGAATCTTCCAGAATGTCTGGTATTTACCCAGCTATGATTGAAATTTTAAAAAAGGAAATTTGTTTTCTTTTTTACTTTATTATCATTGTTTCCTAAATTATTGTCATAGAAAAAAGAAGAGTCACCCATATAGGTATTTGACTGAGTGCTACAAGTTAACATGAGAGTAGTACAATTCCCTTGTCATCTAACTAAGCCCATTTTCTTGCTTTAGTTTTGTGAATGACCAATGATTATGTGATTTATGTTTTTCCTTAGTTCACTGGACTCTGATGAATTAAAAATATAGCTGAAAAGATTTGAGAGGAAGCACACTTTTAGTATATGGTAAAACATATCCTTATTTGCATAGTAATGGTACAGAACTGGGACATAGTTATCACTGGTATTTTTAAAAAATCCCTACAATATTCTTTATGTACCTTCAGATTTTTCTATGAAGGATCTAAAATTTAACATGCGGTAAATTCAACAGCTCAGTAGTGAAAGACATGGTATACTTTTAATCTTTTTCAAATCGACATTGTTTTTTGTTTGTTTGTTTGTTTGTTTCCAGTACCAGGGATCAAACTCACAACCTCACACTTGCAAGGAAGGCACTTGTGCTTTTGAGCTAAATCCCCAGCTATGACATTGCTTTCTTAATAGAAAGTTAATTTATGTCGCATTATAAATACATTGCAGTGAAAAACTAGATATGTACTTTCATGGACATTTTTCGGGCTCTCAGATTAAGGCATCTGAAGCAGACAAGATGTGAGCCATTGCATACAGTAATTCGTATAGCAAACCTTTACCATAGACCAAAAGCATGACATAATAATAAAATGGATATTTCCTCAATATGAATACTGTCTTGGTAGCAATGATCAATAATTGTTCTGTTGGCTTGTGAAGTTAACTATATAAGGAACAAAATATAATATTAGATATTAGGAAGTAGGGAACTAGATTTTTCCCAATATGGAGGGAATCAAAATATGAAGGAAGGGAAGAGAAGGGAGTGAAAGAGGATGAAAAAAGGAATCAAGATGTGTTAGGCACATCTGCCAACCCCCCACAAGGAATGTACACATTATGTACTGTAAACAGGTACTAATAAAGAATATGATCTGGGAAAATGTGAAAACAAAACCCTCAGGTGTTGTGGCAATAATTGAGATGCTGCTCCAGGAATTTAAAGAAGGGCATCTTCATTTTCACTGGGCCCTCACTCCCCACTGCCACCTTTACATAGTCCTAATTAGCATCCATAATTATACTGCTTTTTTGTATTAATACATGTTGGAGACCACTACAAAGCAGCTCTGAGCAGGATTTAAAATTTACTAATTGGCATTTTATTTATCTTTGAGCCTGTCCTAGGCCTAGGCCCCTTGCCTGGCGATGGGAGCTGATTCATATTAAATGAATCTCTATGAATCACTGGTCCTGACCAAGGCCTGTAGTGGCCAATGAAGTCAGAGATACCTCAAAGGGCAAGGTAAAGAAGGTCACAGCTGAAGATATCTTAGCTCCATAATTAATTATGTTAATAGAGACTGCCCTGCAGGCACCTTACTCTGCAGGGCATCACAGTCCCATCACAAAGGCCATCTTGGAGATAAAGTAGTTCTCCTTTTCTGGCATTCCTTCCTACTTGGAGGTGTCCTTAAAGTGCCTCCCAAGTCCTGCTCAGTTCCGGCACCACTCTCAGCACCTCCCTCAGTAACCCCTCTCTTTGTCTACTTGAAAATATATACAGGTGGTCCAGAGAAGCTCTTTGTCTTAGCCCTCATGATAGCTGCAGAGTCAAGAACTCTACAGGGGCTTTGATCCTCCTGGAGCCCAAAAATCATACCACTTGTCTCATTTATTTAAGCCTTCACCATACACTCATTTGGAAAATTGGGGATCTGGGTTGGGTCCCTGATAAATATATTTATGTATTGGAGCTCTTTGATAGAAAAGTCATGAGCAAATTGTTTTCTGGTGCCTCTGAATATGTGGCACCAGGTACAGGATTTTGCATACAGTAGGCAAATTGTTCAGTTTTTAAGAATGGGTTTCTCATTTACCTTTAATGAGCACAACGTCAGGATCATTCTCAAGCTTGGAAAAACGGTTCAAAATGTGTGCTCAAACGCATGTCGTATCACCATTGTTGCCTTCCCAGCAGATAATAATAGGAGTTTCATTCAGGATTAATTTTCTTCTTTATATTTTCTTTCTATATGTCCTTGTTCTCTTCACTTTGCTTGTCTAGGTATTCTTGGTTTGCATACTTTAAATCCCTCAAGAGTCTTCAGTCATCTGATAGAAACATATGACTAAGGAAACATAATAATATATAAAATCTTGCAGACCACTTCATCTTTCAGTTGGTAGCCTGTTCTTCCAGGATAGGGTAAATATGTGGCTGAATCGAGTTATCAGTCATAAAGAAGGAAAACGGCTTTCTCTGTTCACTTTATTTTTCTTTTTAGAGACTGACTTGTGGCTCATGGAAGACCAGCTGCACCACTACCCCTAACTGCTACTTTCTTTTCATTTCTCTATGTATGTCCTGTAGTACCTTGAGTGACACTTGGCCCATGGAAGTCCCTCAACAATGTCTGTTGAGCTCAGTTATTCTGTTTAGTCATTTGAAGGCAGAGGATTGGGAAGTATAAGGGAAAAAGGGAATAATTGAGTTAGAAATCTCCACTATCTAACCTTTTGGATTTATTTGTGGCAGTAGCACTTTCTAGCTCTGTAATCTTGGTCAAGTTCCTTGAACTCTCAGTAGCTTAGGTTCTTTCTTTATGAAGTAGTCTTGTGTTGGTTAAGATGCTAATAGCTTTTTGAAGTTCTTAGAATAGAATCCACATAGGATATGAGCACACGTATGAACACTGCCACAAATAATGGATTAATATATACTAGTAACTACACAGAAAAATTTAAATGCTTAAAATAATCTTTTAAACCCTCACAAACTTCTGCAACACCTAGAGTCATAGCACAGTAGTCTCTTTCATAACTTTAACATAAAAAATTAGAAAATCAGACCTGGCTTGAATGAATAGAAACCTTACCAATGACATTAAGCAAAGGAGCCAAATGAGAGCTCCTTCTTTCCCATAATGTGGTTTTACTTATCCTAACATGCATTTTAGAGAAAGACATTGATATATCTGGTAGCTCTCAGGTCTTTTTTAAAGAATGCTTTAAATATATATTTTTACTATATTCATAACAGGAAAGAAGGTGAGATTCTCACAAGCTTTCAGGAGAAATAGATCAGAAACTTTTTTTTTCTAAATAAAGAACTTATTTTCATGGTGCCTGGTCTCGCTGACCTAAATTGCAGTAATTCAGTATGTGTGAAATTACCTTTTCTAGGACGGGAAGATCATAGCAAAAAAGGAGAAAAAATGGTGAGAGTGAAAGAAAGAATATACAGTATAGGCAATGGCTCAGGCTTCCTGACAAAGAGCCAGAGACTAACGAGAAACTAAATAGTTACAACAAAGTGAACTCAGAAATGGAAACTACTAATAGCAAAGGCTAGGAATTATCTCCCCTGGACAGCCATATTTAGAAGCAGTCAGGAGATCTTTTACAAACCAAAATACCATCATGTTGAGGACAAAAGCATGGCATCTAATTGAGTTCTGTATTTCCGGGACCTATTTTATTAAAGTTTTTTATCACTTTCAAGTTCCTGGCGATGGCCTTGCAGATTTATTTCTGTAATTAAATGGGTTGTTATTTACCCGCAGAAATAAAGCTGGCATAAAAAGACACATGATCAGTAACGTAGTTCCGACTTTATGAATTATTAGTAAGCTCTGATGAATGAGGTCATTACTTCTTTCCATTCAGGTTCACAAAATTTGTTTTGGGTCTACATACTGGCATTAGGTCAAAAAAAGCCAGTAACTCGCAACTCGTGACCATCCATGGATCTTTGTTTGTTTCTTCTTCCTTTGTTTCAGGATTCGTCATAAAAATATCACAAAAGATAAACTTTTCATAGTGCTGTGGTCAGCACCATGAACAGCACTTGAACAATGTGAGTTACAGTCATAATATTATCCTTGGCAGGTGTTATACTGTGGGATGGATTTTGTAAACTGAGATTTGATGTGTGGGAGCATCCATCTTAGTATTACGGTTCCACATGTTCAGGTGGGTGGTATCTGCTCGGAGAGGTTCTACATGAGTCAGCTTGATACAGAGTTGGCATTTTTATATGATACAGAAATTTTGAATGTTAATTTTGCCAACTTTGATGTTTAAGAATCTTAAATTTAAGGATTTTAGATTTATGAGGATCTCTACTTGGGACAAACAACACTGTAAAGGGGTGATATACTATTCCAGGCAGGAAAATGAACTCAAAAGAGAATTTCTGGGCCCACTATTCACAATAAATCTTTGCTGGGCTTTCCCAACCATGATATTCATTCTGAATTCATCTATAGAAATAATACTGCTTATAAAATCTACCAAAGTTACCCAAATTTATTTCAATGATGAAAGATAAAAAATGTATAATATTCAGCTTGGGACATTTGATAAACCCCTAATGAATTGTAGATATTTAATATAATAGAATATTATAGAATTTTTCTATTCTTTTTTGTAATCATTATAAAATAGCATCAACCTTTAGAGGTTACATAGAAAGAAAAGTGAAGAAAACCAAAATAGATGTCTTAGTGTTACAGTTTGTTAACATGGTTCATAAATCAGGCAGAAAGCATACGATTCTGCTACATGAAAAAATCCCATCAATGGCTCAAAACAATAAAGGTCTTTTTCATGACATATGTTCATCTTGGGTCAGTGGGAGTCTCTGTTTCTCATTTTCCTCACTCAGACACAGGTTGATGCATCTTCCATGCTTTGGCGTATCATGTTGGTTGACACATGAAAAGGTGGAGAATTATGCTCCAGCTCATAAAGAGTCCTTCCTGGTTGCATAATATAGATCTAAGCAAGATTCACTTGCAAACCACAGGTGAGGATTACTCTTTAAAATATCACAAATGTAATCCAACTATTGATTTAGATTGAATAAAACTGAGAACAGTTGCCAAATAACCACAATAGCTACCAAAGTCTAAGACTCACATTTCCTTGACTAAAAACAGTTGCCAAAAATATGTATTTTTGTTCTGTGTGTTCCCACCTGCACTTTATGTCCTTTATTTTTAAACATTTTCATGAAAAGTATCAGTGGATCAGATGAAGTCCGTGGTTTCAGTAACACAGAATTTTGGTGCTAGATTGAGCTTAGAAAATATTTCATCCATTCACTCCTTGACAGATAAAACAGATAAAGAAAATGTCACCTAAATGTAGATTGCTTATGTAATAACACAAAGTTAACATCAAAGGCAACTACTGATTTTTAATCACCATCTTTTCTGTCACATTATATGGTAACTTTTTCCATACTGTATCAGAAACAGAAATTCTTGAAAAACTTCAATTGGAATTTCAATAATTTTTACATAGAAAGCAAAGGATTTTCAACTTTGGTTATTGAACATGTGTTCATTATGCTTATGTTCTAACACAAACCCTTTTTGATATAAATTCCTGGAAGTGGGACATTTCAATTCCATTAACAATTATTCTAAAACAAAGAATTTTGTCTGGCACACTCAAGATATTCAAATAATATTTGCTAGGTTTTTGTTTGTTAGATTGTTTTATATATATTTTACTAATTTCTGAATTCATAAGAGTTCTTTATTACTCATTCACGTAGAGGCGACTTTTACCGAATTCCTGGGCAATAGCAGTTTAGTTAAATTTTGCGATGAATGAAGAAACCTTTAAAATAGATATCATTAATTTAAGATCATTATGAGGATGACAGAGAAAAATCTGAATTGCTGGAAAGGCTAAACTACAATATATCATTTAAAGAAATCTGAGTTATTTAATCTCATACAAATAAAAAAAGCAAACAACGTCACTAGAGTTTCTTGAGATGGAATGCTTTCATATAGAAATTTGCCAGCCGAGTTTGAAATGGATAAATCTCTCACCAATTATCCAATGATCTGGTTTACATTTTTGACTTTCCTTTGCTAAATTTTGAAAAACTGCCATCATTTCCACTGTAGGTATGTTTAAACAATCTGCAATGTTTAGTCAGTTTGACTTATCTTGCAAATGCGCACGTGGACTTGAATTTATTATGGTTATTAATATTTATCTTCAAGATATTTCACACAGGCTTAAATGTACTATTCTTTTTTTTTTTTTTTTTTTTTTTTTTTTGCGGCACCGGGGATTGAACTCACAGCCTCACGCCTGCCAGGGCAGGCGCTTAAGGCACTGAGCCAAACTCCCGGCCCTGGTTTATTTGAGGCAGGGTCGCACTATGTAGCTCAGGCCAGTCTTGCGCTCGCGTTGTAGCCTAAGCTGGCCTCGAACTCACAACGCTCCTCCTACCTCAGCCTCCCGAGTGCTGGGATTAAAGGCGTGCGCCACCACGCCCGGCTAATGTACTATTCTTAAGTATTGATTACATTTCACTTTTCAGTAGAGGTCTTATTTTCAAAGTGTTTCAACTGCTCCTTCCTTTTTCCAAAATACAGGAGTCAGAGAGCTCAAGTGTTGGATTGACCCAGACACAAAAGATTGCAATACAGCGTAAGTGAAAACCTCACATAAACATCTTCTTCAGATGAGTTTCCTCCAACCCTACCTCCTGCATCCCAACACATACCTCATTTTCCATAATATTTCTTTGATATCCAGCTGATTAGATTTGAAACTTCTGCTTGCCTTCTCCCAGCAGCATTTCCCTGGAGGGATGTATCAGTTTAGTATGACGGTGTGTTGAGATTTGTGTGTATGTGGTACCACTAAGGGGAAGAGGATTACTTAATGCTTTTAGTTTCCCAGTTGAAGTGTTAAGAAGCAAAAGGGCTGATACCAAAAGTTCAATAAGCTTGGTTTCTGGAGGATTGCCTGGAGCAAATAGCATTGTTAGCATCTTTAAACAACATATGACAAACTTCTCTTTTGCCATCTCAGAAAAGCAGACCTCAGCATTCTGACACATCCTAGAACAGCTAACTTTACATTATATTAAAGGGAAATGAATATTTTACTGACTAATCCATGATGATCTATATAAGGCAATCTACACTAGATGGTACATGACCAAACTTCATAAAAGAAACTACATTTTGTTAAATTTCCTGTATTGTACCTCACATATGTAAAGTCCTTTTCCTTTTTCTCTGCAGTCTTTCAGTCTCTTATTCTAATTTTAGTTTTTATTATCCTCCAATTTTTCTCCTCCTTCCAGACCCCCCCAAACAAACACACACACACACACACACACACACACACACACACACTTACTCTTGTTCTTATCCCAATAATATGTATCTCTTATCCCAATAATATGTATCTCTGCTTCTTCCCTAAAGATTTTCATCCTTATTGTGTTCAGAAGTATAAAATACATGTCCTTCTATGAATCAAGAGAGACCATAGCAGTGATTGTCTATTTTTCACTGTCATAGGACTCAGTAACCTCTTCTAGGCCAAACTTTATCTCACATTTGAATTTAAATATTCATTCATTTAGTCCACAAATATTTATTGAGTTACTGCAATGTACTAGATATTTTCAAAATGAGCTTAATATTTACTAATAGCACTCAAATTCATTGTTTTATTAAAAAACATTCATGTTACTCTCTATATACACAGTATTGACTCCCTGGTGAAAGCCAGGAGCAGTTTTATAGGTGATGGAGGAGGAGGGCAGGCTGTTGCTGATACTAAAGAAAGGCAGCCAGGTCTCCTGGACCTGTACTATTGATACAAGGAATACTAGCATAATTAAAAGAAATCCTAAAAGGTGGTTTTGTCATTGGACACTTCTTTTTAGTGTGAAAGTAAAATCTTACTGATTCAAAGGTGTGCAAAGAGCAAAGGAACTAAAGCATCACACTGAAGATGTATAATAAGAGGTCCAAAGTTGGATGGACCTAGAAGTTATAATAGCCATAGAAAAAGCACACACAGAAAAAAGACAATTTTCCAAGTCTCAATAGGCATTTGTATGTTTGCAGCATCCAATTGGAGCTTCTCTCTGTTGATGTAGGAGTTGGGGTTGATAGTGAGGGTTTTGCTAATCTGGCCTTGGAGAGACAAGTATGGGATCTGAAAATATCATCGAAGGATTTATCTAAAACTTCGTAGCTGAAAATTCAAACAACTGCTGTGGGGATATGTAGAAAAATAGAGTTAGTGAACCAAAATAGAGTAATTCTGTCCCTCAGTACTTAACATACCATAACTCAGTACTTAACATACCAGAAAGAAATAGAGTAATTCTGTCCCTCAGTACGTAACATACCATAACTCAGTACTTAACATACCAGAAAGAACTTTTTTTAAAAATTCTAACCTTAGCACCATCTAAACAACTAGATAGGTAGTTACTCCCCTAGCTACCATTAGGTATAAAAAAAAAAAAAAAAAGGCCATAAGCATAATCTAGAAATTTTAGGTTAATCAGACCCTCTAACTAATCTTTTAAGTTAGCTTTATTCATTTTCAGTTACTTGCTAATCAGACCTGAAAGCTGCTTTGGTCTCTATTACTTAAATTGAGGAAAGGGGATAATTTACCTACCTTGTATATCTAAGTGATGTGCATTGACTGGCCCCATCTGATAAATGCCTGTGCCGAGCTCCTTCTTTTGTATAAATGCATCTCCAGGAAATTAACATGAACACCTTTAAAGTATTGAGTGAGTTTTATGTGAATATTATATTAACTATTATTCACATGTTTCCAGTGTATAGGAGGACATATCTATATGTATGAGCAGAACTAGATCCACAAGGTAATTGAGGATGAGTTGAAGACGAGATGGATGAGCATGGTTTCTGAGCTCTTTAGGCACTGCATCACTTCAGGAAATACTGCAGTAGAGAATGGCATCCTATCACAGTGGCTCTAACGTCACGGTAGAAAATGTCATTGGCTTGTTTGGACTACCCATAGAAGGAGCTTCAGTGTGAATGACTTTTCCTTCTGGAGATCATGTTCCATATCTCAACAGATACAGTTTCCATCATTTGAAGATCTCACACTTGGAAAGGTTTTGCAGTGGGAGGGTACCTATCACCAGATCTTGTCTCTCTCTCTGTCTCATCTCTGTTAGTCTCTGTTTCTCTGTTTCTCTCTCTGTCTCTTCCCAGGATTGACTTTGCAAAATAAATACATAAATACACACACACACACATATTTGTTTATCAAATATGAGTAATTTTCATGATAAAGATAGGTTTGGAGTATAAAGTGGAGGGATTACCTACAAGTCATAGAAAACTGTTTTCGAATTCAAAAACTCACAGCTCAGTCTGTCATTCTCTATCTCTTGTCTTTAATTAAGTGGTTGAAATTTGATCTGAGTTTTGCTCCTTACTCCCTCCTCAGGTAAGAAAGAGAAGTCACACCTCAGAAGGCCAGAAGGGACCAGTGATTCACATCATCTTCTGTTCCTGGTTAACTCAGAGGTGTGACTGAAATGAACCTTTCCAAGTGTGAGATCCTCAAATGATGGAATGATAAAATATAAGTGTCAAAGGAACTCATCAAGAATGGGGGAAGTGCCCCAGCTACAGAGACAGCTTTTAGAAATCAGTACATGTGTGAAAATTTACAAACAAAATTATCAATCACCTTTCCAAGCTGAGCATAAAGAACAATTTTCTTGCTCAGTGAAACTGTCCCCAATATTTTTCCACTCTCAAAAAGCATTTTGAATATGAGGATACTTCAAGAATATGTGATATTATATCACATTATATCATATCAATCAGCCTGAAAACACAAACATGTTGTCTTATTTGACCTCATTTTTTTTAAGGTGCCAAGTATTGAACACTTTATATTCAAAGTATTGTAATATTGCTATTTTATCTGCATTTACACCTGTTTTACTGTTGAGTAAAACTGAGTCTGAGGGGCCTGCTTTAGTCCCCTGGAGATCTTGGTGGATTCAGAGGGAAAGCAAAATAAGTTTGCGATCTTGCTGACCCCCATCATGGAATACTAATTCACAGGATGCATCAGTGGAGGCCAGAGAAGAGTTTATGACATCAGAGATTGAGGACACACCCAGCAGTGGAGTACGGGCACTTGGAGTATTGAGGCACATTACAAGGTTGGAACCTGGACCCTTTATGCCTTTCGTCTTGGCAAAAGGCATCACCCTCACATCATTAGCCCATCTACAACAAGAGCATTTGAGTAAAGAAAGAAAAGAGGAGGTTCCTGGATGTGCACATCATGATTTCTTGGGATATCCTTTACTTAAATAAAAATTTAAGGCAGATCCAGAAGATGTTAAAGACAGAGTATTGCAGTTACTGGTTGTTCTTGCAATAGAGGAAAATGACAAAGGCCCATGAGTCACTGACACTGGAGGATGTGTCTGTGAGGTTTACCCAGGAGGAGAGGCAGCTCCTGGGCCCTGCTCAGAAGGACCTGTACTGGGACGTGGTGCTGGAGAACTACAACAGCCTGGTGTAAGTGGGTGAGGACACTGCTCTGTGTCACTTGGAGGGTGCCCCATCAGTGGCTTTTTCTTTCCCACCTTCTGGAAGCTTTGTGTTTCAAGCCAGCAGGCCAGATGCCCTCTCCATGTTGGAACAAGGAGAGCCACTGTGGGCACTGGAAGATGAAATCCACAGTCAAATCCATCCAGAAGTTGAGAAAGTTGATGATCACATGCGGCAGCAATTGCAAAACCAAAAAATGCCAAAGATGGTGGAAGAGTGTTGTGGACAGAATGCACTTGCAAATGTTCAGAGGTGCAAGCGTCATTTTCTTCTACGTCCAAATCATAGTATGTTTGATTTACATGGAAAAACTTTGTAATCACAGTTAGGCTTATCTAACCAGAGCAGAAAATGTACCATAAAAGAGCATGGTGAATTGAATGTAGATAGGAGAGAATTTCCCTATGATACTCATGAGCAAACTTATACTAAAATTAAACTCCATGAAAGTAGGAAATCTACCAGCATAGTCACCATTCCTTAAAGACCAGCAAATACACAAAATAGAGAATGCGCTAAGTGTGGGGAAGTTTTCCTCAAGAAGTCTCAGCTCACTGAACAAACGAAAATTCATTTAGAAAAGAAGCCTCATGAATGTAGTATCTGTGGGAAAACCTTCTACAAGAAGTTCAACCTCACTAACATCTGAGTGTTCAGAAGACAGAGAAACCCCATGAATGTGGTAAATGTGGGAAAGCCTTCAGGAAATCTCAGCTTACTCAGCATCAGAAGATATATACAGGAAATAAGCCCCATGTGTGCCCCAAATGTGGGAAAAGTTTTGTAAGGAAATTGCCACTCACTGTGCAAATGTAAATTCATACAGGAGAGAGACCTTATTTATTTGGTAAATGTGGAAAAGGGTTCATTCAGAAGGGCAATATTATGATACATCAACAAACCCATACAGGAGAGAAACCCTATGTATATATTGACTATGAAAAGACCTTCAGCCAGGTCTGCCTCATAGCGCATCAGAGATACCACACAGGAAAGATACCCTTTGTATGTACTGAGCTGTTCACAGAAATCAGAGCTTATCAAACTCTAGAAAATTCACACTGGAGAGAAACCCTGTAAATTCAGTCACTGTGGGAAAGCC
The DNA here is from genome assembly GCA_004363535.1 of Dasyprocta punctata. Lineage (NCBI taxonomy): Eukaryota > Metazoa > Chordata > Mammalia > Rodentia > Dasyproctidae > Dasyprocta > Dasyprocta punctata. Next base: position 44,826 of record RJWM01005306.1, on the reverse strand, counting down.
TTCATTACAAAGGCAAAACTGATTACCCATCATAGAACTCATAATGGAGAGAAGCCCATGGATGTGAAGAGTGTAAGAAAGCCTACTCCTACATGTCTTGCCTTCTTAAACATGAAAGAACACACAGCAAGGAGAAATGCAGAGGTGCAGTGAAGGTGGGATTCTGCAGTGAGTCATACCTTACTGGACAGTAGTAAACTCATGCAAGGGAGAAACCCTGTTAATATAACTGTGCGAATACCTTTTGTGATCCCTAAAATGTCAAACATCAGCAGGCTCCTAGCAAATAAGAATGTGGTCCCTGTGGGACAGCCAGGGCCCAGATGTCCACCCATAGGAGAAAACAAAGGATCTGTACTGGAGAGAAACCTCATGAATGTAGTGAATGTGGTTGTGCCTCCAGCTGTCAATTATGTATTATTTTATGTCATAAACATATAAGAAAAAAAACCCTGTATATTCAATGTGGAAAAGGCTTGCTGAATATTTACTTAAGTGTCATCTTTGAAATCCTCTGAATACAGAAGCTAGGAAAGTCTTTTCTTGAAGATAGACCTTATTGTGAATAATAAGGTTGTGAATTATGATGGAGCTTATAATGATGTAATGATTGCTACAAAACCCTTGCCCTCAAGAGGTGGTGTTGCCTACTGGAGAGAAACTGGAAAGACAGTGAACCACACTGGTAGGACCTAAAGTGGTATCTCTTGCCTTCCCCATTAGCAGATAAAATCACATATTTATCAAAATCACATTAACTGGGGAGTGCCTTTAGCAAAAATATTAAAATGATTTTGAAGGAAAAAAAAAAAAATGAGTCTGAGGTTTAATGTCTCCAACAAGCTCACCCCATGAGTGAAAGTACTCAGGCCCACGGACTAATATCAATATTGATCTATTTTAACATTCTATTGTTTATCCAATAGCTGGGAAAAATTGAACATTAATATTTCATATTTATTTAGATGCAGAGAAGGACTAATATGTACACATACTTGTAATTAATTGTATATAATTAACTTTTAATATTTGTGTGTAAAAAGATATTTGATTAGCATAAATAATTCATATCGAATGATTTTGTGTTTGCACATGCTTTGTAATTTCTAGATTTTTTTAAAATTTTGATACTGAGGAACAAAGTCACAACTTCATATTTGCCAGGCAGGTATTTGTGCCACTGAGCTATATTCCTAGCCCTATGCTCTGTAATTTCAAAGAGGAAATATGGTGAATTTTAAAAATGTTTGGGACATCCTGCATCCAAACCTTGTTTTTAATTTAGAGGCACAGCCTCCCCTAACTAGTATAGTTTAACTTTCTGGAATAAGCTTTTGGAGCTTATATTTCAACCATAGAGTTGGCAGCTTGCTGTGAAGTTTCTTTCCTAGTGCTATGGTTACTGGCCCAGATTGCCAGAGTCCTAGAAGTCCTAGGAGACCCATAGCATGCTTGTAATAAATCATGTCCCACTTACAATTATCAGAGAAAATGTCTGTGACATGGACTTGTGAACTCAAGGGCAATAGAGTACTGCAAAGAGCATAAATACTGCTGACCAAAAGTCACTTTGTTTCCCAGTATCTCAGCTTTCGAAGTATGGAAATTGGGCTAATAATAGTTAGCTCGCAAGGTTATAGTGAGAATTGGGTGTTGCAATAACTGTAAAATTTGCAGTACTATTTCTGACACTAGAGATAGAGCTGTACACAGTCCCTAAAACCTAAAGAATACTTGGAGAAAAATAAAAATCAAAGAATTATTCATAAATTTTCAGAGAAAATCAAGATTATAAACCAACTCAATTTTGTAAGCAATGGATTACAACAAACCTCTACATTTCTAGCAAAAATTCTGCTTTTCAGAGCTTTACTTTAGAACCTTATTTGCTGTGTTCAAAATCTCTCTCCTCCAGGATCATTTGTTCATCTAGGAATCCTGCCAATAAAATCAACATTGAGGGGTATGGACTAACGTGAGCTTTGTTACCAGAAATTCTACATAAGTTATTTCAATCAGTCCTTAAATGTAGCATGAGCTTGGTTAAAAACGCTTTTATGAGGAAAACAGCAGCTCAAAGAGCTGTTCTGCTGACATGTGTTAACCTAGCTAAAAAGGATATGAAAGCGTTACCTGTATGTTTTTATTGTTCTGCAAATTTAGACTCTTTCTACTGAGGTACATAGTTAGCCCAGCTTTTCTCTTAATTTTTTAAATTTTCGACTGGGTCTCACTAAATCATAAGTTGCCCAGACAGTGTTTAAACATGTTATGTCCCTGTATTAACCTTCCAGAGTGCTAAAATTATGGGTGTGCACCACCATCCCCAACCCAAAGCCCTATCTTTTGATTTCAAGTCCAGAGCACTTTCTACTTCAGCATGGTTCCTTTCTCTACAGTAAGGAAATAATCATTTCCATTCCACCTTGCTCCTCTGTGAGAAGTAAAGATGGCAGCATTGTTGAATTTCTTGTGATTGTCATGATATCATGATTATATCAGTATAATTTCATTCGTCTTTTCAAAATGATATAGATTTATCAGTTTCTTATTATTCCAATTTGGTGTCCTACCAAATTCAGTATAAGCTACAGGGCCCTTTCAATTTAAAATAAACTATAAAAATAAGTATTTTTGATGTATTGGGTTTCTCTCTTTTATGATAAACTCTTGTATTTTATTGACCCACACAAACACCATTTTACTCCTAACAACCAAACAGATTAGTTTAAACCTCAGTTCTTCCATTGTCTAGCTGTGGAAACCTAAGCGAGAAATTTGAACTTCCTGTGCCTTGGTTTCCTTCTCAATAAAACAGGGATATTAACAAAGATCATGGGGCTGTTGGAAGAATGAAATAGCATTATCATGTCTGGACTATGTTACCTAATGTTTTCAGAATGGAAAGCATCACTTCCTTTGAAGAAACACATATATAGTGAATAGCACAAATAATTACTGTTTTCTATTATGGACTTATAATGTATGCTCTATCTCTATCTCTATCTACATCTATATCTATATCTATCTATATCTATATCTTACCAAAAGAATGCATCCAGTGAGTGGGCTAGTATATGGCACAGACGGTACCCTTCTAAAATCCACAGTAAATTTGCTTTCTTGGTTCGTAAATTTTCACTTTGGTTCATTACCCTCTCAGCATGCAGTCTACAGTCCATCTCCATCAGAAACAATTGGATAGTTTGAATAAGCATATTTCTAGGCCCCAACCAAGGCTACTGAATTGGAATCATAGGAGAGAGTATTAGAGATTTTCATTTTTCATAAAAATTCTATGATTGTAAAGCCCACTTATGTTTAAAATCTATTTCAAAGAAAACAAGAGACATTGTGTTAGCCACTGTTGATTTCCTGTTGTCTTGTTTTGAAGTCCTGTGTTGCATGAATTGTTTTGTTCTGATCTGCTTTGTTCTGTTCTGTTTTGTTTTGCTTTACTATCTTTAAAATAATAAAGTAAAATAAAATAAAATAAAATAAAATAAAATAAAATAAAATAAAATAAAATAAAATCTACTGTTTATTTTTCCCTGATTCTTGCTTTGCTGGTTGCCTCAGGCAAATCATATAACCTTTCTGTGTCTTATGATTTGATAAAATAGTACTTTAGTTTTAGAGCAGAAAAACCTGCAATATGTGTTTAAATCCCATTCGCTGGTTGCTTTTTATAAGAGCACCTGGATAAATTTAACTTTGTTTTTGTCACATGTACAAATTTCAACACCAGTTCAGCCTCACACACAGGAGGTATGAAGTTAAAATTAGTTAATAGAAGTTAGTAAAGTTTGCAAACTTCAAGGCCAGTAGAGGTGAGAACTTATTTCTTTCTGTAAAATAAAAATTAGAAATTTCTCCTGCGTGATGTGAGGACAAATGAGATTATGTAGAAAGTGTTTTTAATGTTATGAAATTTAGATGTTTCTAAAAAGAGAATGTGGCCTGTAATTCTTTTAGTTTGTAGTGTTTTACATATGAAAAATGGTTCTTATTAAGTGGCTCAGATTTCTTAAGTGAAGAGTATTGTAAATATCTTCATTTTTTCCTTATAACTGTGTCCATAATAAATGTATAACAGATAATATAATATAAACTACATATTATGATCTAGTAATATCTTAGTGGCACTATACTTTCTATGTAGACTGAAATAAGAGACAACTTAATATTACAATCAACACCAATTAAATGAGGAATCTGTGTACACATTATTCTACCCCTTTCCTGCTGAGCCTAGCACAGAGCTGTGAAATTGTGGATTCATTTACTGGATTGAAATCTAGCCAGAAGCTAATTCTAGTGTTTTCTAGAACTAAAGAAAGATGTTGCCTTTCACTCTTCTGGTGATAAAACCTGGTTAAAGGTGGCTTAAGCAGAAAACCCAAGACTCATAGATCCATTAGTGTCCCAGCTGAGAGGCAGTTCTGTGCTGTGCACTTGGGCTTATTCTGCTTGGCTCATTGTGAGTGATGATAACAATTAGGTAAGGTTTTGAGATATTTAATTTACTTTAAGCAAAAATGCTTTATAAAGATACAATGAACAGTCTAAGTAGCAGTAAATTTTCTGTCACTGGGAGTAGGTACTCATACACAGAAAAGTGAATTGAAAGTAGGAGTGCAGGCATGGGAAACATGGTTGGATTAACAATTTCTATGATCCCACTTAAGCTAAAAGTACTGAATATAATACTCTAATTTTATTTAGTGCATGTTTGCAGTACACAATAATTACATTCAATGTAGGTGATTGGTACATGTATATAATACATTTCTACTCCTTTCCTTTTATCTGCCTTTTTTTCCAGTATCAGATGAATTTATTTATCTTACAAGCCCTTATGAAGTTAATTATCATTGTACAGGTTGAAAACCATATTAGTTGGTCAAAGGATATATAAAATATGTGAGAGAACTGTACTAAGTCAAAGTATACTTTTAGATGCATTGACCATGGTGAATTACAATAGTAAATCCCTGATTTACAAACATTCAATTTATGAACTTTCTCAGTTGCAAACAGACCTCGCATTACAAACATTTGTAAATGCAAAGAAATCACCTAAGTAGCTCACATCATATCTGCTGCACACTGTCAGAATTGTGCTGCTGTGTGCTTACTGTGCAATGCCATAGTGTACAGTAGTACAGTGCTCAAACAGAGCCCAGAACGCCCGGAAGTAAGAGGAAAAGCAGTGGTGATGTGGAGGGGACTGCGAGGAAGCACAGAGCAATAGACATTGTAACTTTGTGTCAAAGGTGTATAAGATTCACCTTATCAGACCTACGAGCAAATTCATTTTATGAACATTCTTTTAGAACAGGACACATGTATAAGTCAGAGATTTACTGAACCTTTTTATTTCTCTTTGCTTTTTTCCTACCATCTGTTTTATACAGACACATGCATGACTGCATGGGTGCACACATACATACACGCAAACACACACACACATGGCACAGCAGTACACCATTGTGTATAAATACCATTTTTATCTATTCATCTGTTAAAGAACGTATAGGCTATTTCCAAGATTAAGTATTATGATTGCATTGCTATAAACATCTGTGTGCACATATTCCTATGGTATGTGTATTGGGTGATATACTATGTACCCCAAAGTCCTCATATACTTTTGATGGGGCTTAATCTGGCATGGGGATTGGCAATGTGAGTGCTGCACCTGCCCAGGGGTGGAGCCGACATACAATGTAAATGAGGCGGGTCTTTTTCTTGCTCGCTTCCACGCTACTGTCCTCTCTCGCACACATCTTCTCTCTCACCAGCATGCCTTGGGGTTGCAGTTGCGGCCACCATGAATGGCAGCCCTGCCACGCCATGCTGCCTTGGAGCCAACTAAGTGTGGACTGAAACTCCTGAGAAACTGCAAGAAATAAACCTTTCCTTCCCGAATTTTGGGTGTCAGGTATTTTGTCTCAGCAACGAGCAAAAAGTAACTAAGACAGTATGATGTCTTTAATTCTTTCGAGAAAATTTGTGGAAGAGGAATAGCTGGGTCAAATGGAATTTCCACTTTTGGTTTTTTGAGGAATCTGCATACTGATTGTATCAGTTTATACTCTCACCAACAATAGAGAAGAGTTCCCTTCTCTGCACAGCCTCACCAGTATTTGTCGCTGGTTGATTTCTTGATGGTAGCCATACTTTATGGAACGAGATGGAGTCTCAATATTGTTTTAATTTGCGTTTCTCTAATGATTGGCAATGCCAAACATTTTTAAAAAGTATTTTTTGACAATTCGTTTTTCTTCATCTGAGAAATACATATTCATTTCAGATTCCCATTTTTAATTGGATATTTAAATGTGGTGAGAGCCTATTAATGTTTTGGAGTTCTTAATGTATTCTAAATATTGGTCCATTGTCTGAGAAATAGCTAGCAATTTTTTTTCCCGTTCTGTAGATTGTCTCTTCACTCTGTGACTGGTTTCATTTCTTTTGCAGATTTTTTTTTCATTTGATATGATCCCATTTTTTCATTCTTGATACTATTTTTGTGCAGCTAGTGTTTTGTTCAGAAAGTCTTTGCTTACCACACCTATGTTTTCAAGAGTTTTGCCTATTTTTCCTTCTAACAGATTAAGTGTTTCTGTTCTATATTTGATCCATTTTGATTTTAGTTTAGTGTATGGTGAGAGATGTGAGCTATTCATATGCTTGGGCATTTGGATAGCCAGTGTTCCAACAGCATTTGTTAAAGAGGGAATTTGGCCCCTTTGGCAAAAATAACATAACTGATTGTGTCTGGAGTTATTTCTGTATCTTCTGTTCTGCTCCATTCATCCACAGGTCAGTTTTTTTGTTGTTAATTGTTTTTGTCAATACCATGCTGTTTTTACCATTGTAGTTTTGTAGTATAACATGAAGTCCAGGACTGTGATGTCCCTGGCTTTGCCCTTGTAGTTCAGAATTGCATTTGCTGGTCTAGGTCTCTTGTGGTTTCATATGAATTTTAGGATTGTTTTCTCCAGTTCTGTAAGGAATATTATTGGTGTTTTATTTGGGATTGTATAAACCTACACAACAATTTTTGAAGTATGGTTATTTTGACCATATTGGTTCTGTCTATGCAGGAACAGGGAATATCTTTTTATTTTCTAGTATCCTATTCAATTTCCTTTTTCAAAGTACTGTAGATTTTATTGTGCAGGTCTTTCACTTCCTTGTTTAGGTTAATTCCTTAGTATTTCATTTTTCATAATGCTATTGTGAAGAATTTTGTTTCCCTAATTTCCCTTGCAATGAGTTTGTTATTGCTTTATGGAAATGGTATTCATTTTTGAGTGTTGACTTTTCTACACTGTCAAGTTAGAATATTAGTCTTAGGAGATTTTTGGTAAAGTTTTTGAGGTATTCTATGCAGAGGATCATGTAATAAGCAAATAATAAATATTTAACTTCTTCCTTCACTATCTATACCACTTTTATTTATTTCTCTTGCCTTATTGCTCTAGCTAATATTTTGAGAATGATATTAATCAGAAGCTGTGATAGAGGACATCCTTGTCTTGTTCCTGATTTTAGAGTGAAAGCTTTCATCTTCTATGCGTTTAGTATGAATTGAAAGTTGGTTTGTCATAGATGACTTATATCAGGTTGAGGTAAAGTCCTTCTATTCCTATTATTCAGGGCTTTTATAATAAATGGGAGTTGGATTTTGTCAAATGGTTTATTTGCATCTGTAGTAGTGATTATGTGATTTTTCCCTTGCATCTGTTTATGTGATATATTACATTTATTGATTAGCAGGTGTTGAAACTTCCTACATTCCTGGAATAAATTGTACTTGGTCTTGATGTGTCATCTGTTCAATGATTTGCTTCATTTTGTTTGCCCATATCTTATTGAGGATTTTTATAGCTGTGTTCATTAAAGATGTTGGCATGTAGTTCTCTTTATCAGAGTACTGCTCACTTTCAGGAATGGCTTTGGAGAACTGATTCCATTTTGATTTGATTAAAGAGTTTGAGGAGTACCAGCATTAGATCTTCTATAAAGTTATAGAATTAGGTAATGAATCCCTGGGTACCTAGGCTTTTCTTAGTAGGTAGTTCTTAGATTACTTCTTCAATTTCATTGACTGATATTGACTTATTCAGTAATTTTGTATCTTACTGGTTCAGCTTTGATAGGTTTATGTAACTAGGAATTTATCTATTTCCTCTGAATTTTCCATTTTATTAGAATGCATGTTCTCAAGGTAGTTATAATTTTTTAGATTTCAGCAGAATCTTTTCTGATTTCACCTTTTTTTCATTTCTAATTGCATGGATCTGGGTGTCTTCTTTATTTTGGTAAGACTAGCTAACAGTTTGTTTATTTTGTTTAAACTTTCAAAGAACTAACTCTTCAATTCATTGATTCTTTGTAGTTTTTAGACTCAATTTCATTAATCTTTGCCCTAATGTTTATAATTTATTTTCTTGAATTCCAAAGGACCTTGTTTTTGTCAGACCTTGAGGGACATAATGAGATTATTTGAGCTCCTTCGGTTTTGCTGATATGAGAATTCACTGCTATGAACTTTCCTCTTAGGACTGTTTTTATTATGTCTCACACATTCTAGTGTGTTATACTGGCATCATAGTTTCATTGTAGAAACTGACTAATTTCTTATTTAATTTTATCTGTGGGCAATTGATTACACAAGAGAGTATTGTTTAATTTCCATTTGTCTTCATGGTCTATATGATTTCTTTTGCACTGACTTCTAGTTTCATTGCTCTGATAATATGAATGAAATAATTTCAGTTTTTTGTATTTGCTTAACCATTTACCAGTCTAATCATTTAAATATAAAATGACTAAAAATTGTGTATTTTTAATAATTTTTATACAATAACAGGAAATAGAAAAATGGCAATTTCATCAAATTTACAATTTTTTATTGTATCGCATTGACAATTTTTCTAGGTATGTGTATCTTAATATATTGAATAGAAAGCACAATGTTACGGTATGGACAGTAGTATCTAGTCTTTCGGAATTCTTTTCGTATTGTGTTTTGCGTGTTACACAATAACACTGTTGTGTTGGCTTTTCTTTTTTTCTGTGGGTGGTATAATTTCAATAAAATGTCTACCACTAAACATAATGGTGAAGATGTTGATGATGAATGAACTGGTTGGCATTTTGCTATACTATATTTTTTAATTATTTGGTCTGTGGGACCTAACCTAAATTGTAAATGACTTTTTGAAGCCCTTTGTTTAGAATAAATGACAAATGAGTTCAGCACATTTGGTCCAGGAAATATATAAATATTTGATAATATATTTTTCCCTGCTTTTTGATCACAGAATAACTTGTTAGGTGTTGGTCAACTCTGTCAACACCACCAATAGAATTATTGTAATCATTGACCACTATTGGAGTTTTTTACTTCGTTTCTTCTTTAGAGTTCTATCATTTATGTATTATGAAGAGTTGACAATAAGGAGACATGTTTTTCATTTTTCCATTTAAGAACACAGATTTTTCCTCTCTAACAAGCTAACATTTTTCCCTTTTTTAGTTTTTTTTTTTTCTTTTGGAAATTTTTTGGCACTTCCTTCCTACTCAGTGTTGGTGTCACAAACGTACATTTTGTATTGTAAAAGAATACTGCTGAGTTCTGGAGAGCTATTAAAATGACATCTAATGAAGTTATGATGAGATTTTTATAAATCATAACACAGAATTATAGTTTTTCAAGTAAACTAAACACCAATTAGTAAAAGCAAATAGCTTTTTACAGGGTTGAACTAAACACAAACATTGAAGGTGAATGCAACATTCTAAATAAAAATATGCAAAAAAATAGTCAGTACAAAACAAATAAACAGACGTACAAGTTTATCTTGTTCAAGAAATAATTTCCTGGCTGAAATGACACATGCCCAAGTGACACTCAAGATAGTTAGTATGTAAACAAATGTACAGCCCGAGAGATGTTCAGAGTAAACTGTCAAGTGCTTAAGCAAGTTTTATTAGCTAGTATGTAAAATATTTTGGGGAAAGTCCTGTGTGCTACTAATAAGAATGTATACACTATTATTGTTAGATGGAGCACTCTATAAATACCAATTAAGCCCACTTGTTTAAAAGTTTGATTCAAGTCTGATATTTCTTTGTTGATTTTATCTAATTGATCTGTCCATTTGTGATACTAAGGTATTAAATTTCCCTATTACCATTATACCAGTGTTTATCTGATTTTTCATGTCTATTAGTGGTCATTTTATGAAGTTGGGTGCATTGGTATTTAAAATGTATATATTTGTCAGTTACTCTTCCATATTTAACTAATATGTAGTGAGCTTCTTTGTCTTTCCTGATCAGTCTTATCTTGAAGTCCACTTTTTGTGAAATTTGTATAGCAACTCCTGCTTTTCTTTTCTGGGTGCCTGTTGCATGAAATATTATTTTGTTTCCTTTGACTTTTAATCTGTAAGTATCTTTTTGAATTAAATGTATTTCTTGTATGCTGATTTTTGTTGCGTTTTGTTTCTTGATCCATTCTTCCAATCTGTGTCTTTTAATTGGATAGTTGGGACCACCCACACTGAGACATTACTGAGAGATATTGACTTCTTCCCGTTATTTCAATATTTTCCTGTAAATGATTTCATTTTATCTCCTTTGCTTAGCCACTCTTATCACCAGGCATATTTATTTATTTATTTTAAATTTACTAACATGGCTGGCTTCATTGTATCTTTTTAGGACATCCTTGAGAATTTTTAGCAATACCAGTTTTGTGGTCATAGATTTCTTGAGGTTCTTGATGTCATAGAGATAGCTTATTTCTCCCTCAATTTTAAAATAAAGTTTTGCAGGTTACATAAATTGGGATTGGCAGTTGTTAAATGGACTTGAAGCACTTCACTACAAGTCCTCCTAGCATTTAAATTTTGTGTTGGAAAGCCCACTGTTATTCTAGTGGGTGTACCTTTGTGGAGGGTTTGTTGCCTTTCCCTAATAGCTTTTAGGATTTTGTTCCTGTGATGGACTTTTGGAATTTTGAATATAATGTGGCATGGAGAGTTTCTCTTTTGGTCATAGCTATTTGTTGTTCTATTTGTCTCACTTATCTGTATGTTTGTTTCTTTTCCTATATTTTGGAAATCTACTACCACTATTTCTGCAATCATGCTTTTTGTTGTGTGTTATTTGGGTTATATTCTGATTTTTCAGCTATTCCAGTTATTCTTAGTTTAGTTATCTTTGCATCATCTAGCAGTTTTTGGATCGTTTTCATTTTCTCTCGCTGTTTTTAAGTTAACGAAGTAGTTAAAGGCATCACTGTCTTCTAGTTTTGAAATTCTATCCTCACATTGGTCTGTTCTGCTGCCCGTATGCTGTGAACAGTGCAGCATTTGAGGTCCTGAGAGTGGGTGATGGGAGACTAAGTAAACGCTATAAACATTCACTAAAAGGAAAGCTGGGGGATCAGGAAAGACCTAGCCTCTCTTATGGAAGGACAGCAACAATTTTGCATAGTCTGCCTCTTGATTTGTATAGAGTAAAAAGGTAGGGGAGCATGTGATGGGGCCAAAAGTGCAAGATCTGTGTTGTGCTAAGAACACTGAAGGCAAAACATTCTCAGAGTATCTGTGCAATAGGTAACAAGGAAGAACAGCAAAGTCGGACACCTGCAGGACTGGCCTTGCTTTAGCCCCAATAACTTGTTTACATGGCTTGCCTCTGGGGTTCCATGTTTTGGGGGCTGTCCTTGCTGTAGTTCTGAATGTGGGGTCAATCTCTACCTCAGCCACACCCCACACCCATACTTTCAATGTGAGTTTTAATCTGTTTGATTTCTAATGGAAACCTTTTCATGCACTCTAATTCTTTGGTGAAGTGGTTATTCATATTTTGTATAATTTTATTTAGCTCATCTAGCTTTTTGTTAGCGACTTCTGAAAGTGGCTGCGTCTTTTTGGCTATTCCTTCCATTAAGTGTTTAGCTGTATCTTCTCTAATTCCCCCAAACGTCCCTTTGAGCTGTTTTCTAACCTCTTCTGCTATGCTTTCAAGTAATTCAGTTGTGTGACTGATACTCTTTTGCACTTTGTTTCTCCTGGTTTGGCTTCAGGGGAGTTGGGGTTTGGAGAGGTGTTTGTCACCTTTTCTATCCACGTTTCTATTATGTTTATTTGTTTGTTTGTTTGTTTTGTTCACAGATGCTTATAGTGTAAAGTCTCTTTGTTGCTATTATGGAGATCTCTTAAATTGATTTTCAGTGATGTATTTTGGGCATAGCTAACTATAATCCTTTGTCACAGCCCCAGGTTTCAACTACCTTGGTTATTTTGGGAAAGGATGATGCAGCATAATTAACCCAGCAACAAAGCTCTCTGTAAATGTACTCTACTATTTTTAACATTATAAAGGCAATCTGAGTATTCACTTACAGAGAAATAGTGACAATTATATGACTTTAATATCAAACGAAACAGTTACCATAGTATTGCCTGAGACAAATTAGATAATAGTATACCATAAGAACCAGTTATATAATACTCTTTCTCCTAGAGAAGAAACCATTGATTATAATGTAACCATTAAGGCAACCCAGGTATTACTTACAGCTATTATGTGCTAAATGTAACAGCTGTATCTCTGCTAATTGTAGAAAAGAATTTAATAGCAGTTTTACAGAGTAAATTACTAAAAGATTCACAAAGTTTTATGGTTATACCATTAGAGTTATAGTTTGGCAATGGGGGGATGCAAAAAGAAAAATTTGAAATTTCAAACTCTGTTATATGAGAAGGAGAAAGAAATAGCGCAAAGGATCTTATTGGTGAGTGGAAGGATGTCCATTGAACTGGGTAATGCTAGGACAGAAAAATTGGCAAAAAATGGGAGATAAAAAGAAAAAAGGAAAAAAAAGAAATCATGCAAAGGCTAAAAATAAGAGAGAAGTAATCAAGGGGAAAAATGTAAAAGGGAGAATATGAAAAAATAGAGAAATAAAAGAAAGAAAAGTGATTAGAAACAAGGCCAAAGTACAAAGGAAGATTACCCAAGCTTCAGAAAAATGGTGATGAAAATGAGAGGAAAGGAAAGACAACAAAAATAAGAACAAAAACAAAAAACTAAAAATAATGTTCACATTCACAAAAGAAGAGAAGCAAACAAACAAAAAAGCAAACCAAATGAGCAAAAGAAAACAAACAAACAAAAAAACTACTTTGTGTTTTCAAACCTGTGGTTATCTTCTGGGATTTACAGTTTTGTGGTAGTGTCCAATTCAAGGTGTGACTCTGTTTTACTGGACAAAAGAAATAGGCAGAATCCATGCTGGGTGACCGCAAGCAATCTGGCAGTGGGATTAGGCTGAAGTGCTTGTTCTGACACTTTCAAATCCACAGAAACTCAGGCTGAACCTGGTCTCTGGTCTTGGCAGTAGACCTGAGTCATTTAGCTTATAACATTCTGGGTGTTTCTTGCTGGTCTGATCACAGCTCTTTGACCATGGATACTTCCTGTGGTTGTTCCTCACCCAGTCACTATGGGAGTTGAAGATTAGGAATCCTGAGATGAAGCCAATCCAACCATGCTCTGAGTCTCAGGTTCAATTAACCCCACCCTAGAATGGCATCCAACCAAGCACTCTCTCCAGAAGATATGGCAGATGCTTGTACCGGAGACTCTCAGACACTGTACTATTGCACAGCACCCACTGCTCCATTGCACTGGTATGTTTTTCCCCGAAGGCCTGGGGCGTCACCCACTTTGACTGTGTCCCTCTAGAGTTCATCTTTCTTTCTCATGAGCCATGAGCAGGAACTGGGGAGAAAGTGCTAGTTGTCCCTTCCTTTTTCTGCATTGTGGTCTGTCTTTTTTAATTCTCTGTAGGCTCCAATTTTTCCATCAGATCCTTCCTGGGTCCCAGGCATCCACATCCCTTCTTTTCTTCTCCAAGTTGTTATTTTCCACTGTCTGGATACCGAATCTTGAAAAGTTGATTTGTTGCTGTTTACTTCTGTGCTATCTTCCCCAAAGTTCTAATTGACAACAAAATCTTATATATTCAAGGAATACAGAACAATGATGTAAAATAGATATATATTGTGGAATGAACATTGTGATCAAATGAGTTAGCACATCCATTACCACACATAGTGAACAAATGTGTGTCTGTGTGGGAGGAAGTGGTGGTGAGGGTATTTGGGAGCTATTCTCTTAGCAAGGTCATGTAAAGAGTGCAGTATTATTAACTATGGTCATTATTTCTTCTTCACATTTCATTCTGTCTTTTCCATGCACTGTGTTCTCCTCAATGAGAGAAAAGTCCTTCAAGACATAAGCATTCCTTCTTGACACGTGCATGTATTCCATGAGAAACACAACTTTATCCCACTGTAAGGGGAGCAAATCCTCATCAGAAGGAAGAAGTTTCAGGCTATTTTTCAGGTAAAAGGGCAAAAGAAACACAAAGCTTTCTAAGCACCTTTTATCTTCAAAAATATATTTCAAGACTATGAGATTTCTAACTCAAATCTACTTGTATTTGTATTTTTGATCCACTAGTGGCATTGCCTTTGACTCACCCCATGCAAAAATTCCAGTGATCTTGTCCAAACTAATTTATCTTACAACAAATTTAGGATGGCTGCTCATTTCTAGTGAATAGTGAATTTTTCATTTCCTAGTAACAAACCACCCACAGAGAATTGGCTGTTACTTTTAGCTAAATAATAGGAAGCATACTGATTTCTTAACTCACCCTACAATACATGACAGAACCATGAATCAAAGATCAGAATTTTACTTGATTCTGCCACCAAATGTCATTCTGTTCCTAGTGTCATACAGCCAAGACCCCTGGATCTCCACTCATCCTAGCTCCAGCCAAGAGATAATTGCTTACACTCAAGCTTGGGCATGCAGCACACATCTGCTTCCTGCTGGGAACCATACTTTGAGAACAAATTAATCTTTGAGTTCTTATTTAGCTTTTATTTTTTTTTAAATTCTTCACTTGACACTGATAGTTCCTCACTCTTTAAAATATTTTGGAATCAAAATCTGTGAGACAATGTACCAGAACTCATCTGCAGAATACCTACAAATTGCAAGACAGACAAAAGTAATACCTAAGGACAGGCATACGTACTGCGGCTCAACGCCCTGCTGCTCTGTTTGTTTTTAATTTACTGCTATGGGAAATTTAAAGATGCATTATTCCTTGCTATCTTGGATGGACTCACATTAAATAAGATTTTAAAAAATGACTGATCCTATGTTGATATATAGCTTAAGGAAAACAGTCAAAAAAACACGGGAGAAAATCTCTGAAAACTGAATGTCTTTATTAGTAGAAGTTACAACTACCTCACTCATCTTTTAGCACGCTGCAATCTGACCTTACAAAATGATAATAAACAGTCTATTGAGAGGTTACTAAGCTCCAGTGGTTATTTAGACTAAGTACAGTTGATGAATACAAAGAATTTTCAAATCACATTATGTTTTATAATTGTTTATGATGGTAATAAGATAAAGATGTAATTTTTGATTGTTGAACTTTTATTAATTGTAAGATTTTATGGTACCTGGAGTTATTACATGGTAGTTGTTTTTTTTCCTTATTACAGGTTGAGATCTTTAGTGTATTTAAATAAATGTCAAATTTTACATAAGGGTCTATGAACTCTTCATAATCACCCTCTCAAAATATTTGTTCTTCAGAAATAAAATTCGCTTTGAATTTTCTTATCATTAAGATGATTCTTTCTTTCTTTTTTCTTGGAAATTTAATTACTGTGTTTTGGAAAAATTGGATTTGAAAAATACACAAAGGAAAAATTATTAATAAAGTATAAAATAGGTTTTTCTAGATTACTCTGAAGATGTTAGAAGATTGGACCATGACTTAAAGTTCGTAACAAATGAAGAGGAGAAATATGAAAGCAACCATTATAACTGTAGGGGTAAAGCACAATTGTTAGAACCCATGGGTGGTCCATGCCCAGTGGCTACCATGGACTACAATTAGGAAGATGGCAGGGTAGATCTGGGAAGTAGGCTAGGTGTATGTCCCAGAGTTGAACTATTTGTTCTCAGATTCTTTCTCAGAATGTTCCTGTTCTACTAAAGAAAATAATAACACTGACTATGAAAAACTAATCATGCATGTATTGGCACCTTTGCATTATTATGAACTTGGTAAAGATGGCATCAGTGTCAGGCAGAAAGTGGAGATGTACGTGATAAGACAAATTCTGAATTTGAACAGTGAAGAAAGAGACTGTTACTAAAGAATTCTGCAAATATAGAACTAGTTCATTTTCTCAACATTAGAATATTTTATCTTTCAAAAAAGAGCAGGTCCTAGGTGTGCACAATGGTAGCAAAGCCTTATCACACCTGTTGTATTCTGACTATTGATCGATGCTCCTGTGTCATCTGATGTCACTTTCACCCTCACTGGCAACACTTATCTTACTTTGTTTACTTCTCCGCTCTAATCATTTTTCCTACATCTAGCGTCACATTTACCCCCAATAAAAACATTTGCTTTTCTTCTTGTTTCCCTCTTATATTTTCTTCCCTATTATAATGGGTCTCTTCTTGCTTTTTGCTTCCACTGACTTGTGTCTTTCTTAGGGATACTTTCCCTGCCTTCTTCATCCAAAATCAGCTTCCCCAGCTCACTCGCAGATATTTTCTGATTCAACATCACATTTTCTCCTAAGTCCCATAAAATAATAGATTGTATTTCTATTTATTGTATCCTTTCCCCCTCTCTCCTTCATTAGAATGTGAGGTTTATAAAACCCAGAATAATTTCCATCTGCTAATGGTTGTGTTATTAATAAAAAGTAGAAATTTAATGAACATGTAATTTTTAAAAAAGAAAATGACTTGATTTAGTATCTGTAAATAGAACTGAGTTAATACTACAGCCTGTGCTATAGTACTAATGTCATGGGGGACAATGTCTCCCTCACAAAGAGAGCAACAGTGCAAAAGTAGATTTCATTACCACACTAGAACAAAGACCAAAATGTAATTGGGGGGAATAACCTTCACCTAGAGAATGTTGTATGCGCTATTGTCTACAGAATAAAAATGCAAGAGAGTGAACAAATTTCACTAGAAATATTAAAATGAAGGCTATGAGGAAAAAGTGTGCGTAGACAAGACATTTTTCATATAAAAAGAGTTACTGTATATATTAAGAGTTTTTAAATTTCTGTGAAATTCACTGCTACAGTGTTATGATAGTATTATAAGACATTTTTTAAAATAAGGAATAGTTTAAGAAAAAAAAGCAAGATGGGGAGCTTGGAGTTGCAGGTTCTTTTTACTTCTCTATCACAAGAATTTACAAATGCTGTTTTCTTTCTTTGTTCTCATGTTGCAACATTATGACCATGCAATAATTACAAAATGAGTAATAAAGAATAAAATTAATTTGTGGAGAAAAAGTCAAATTGATCATTTGGTACAATGAAGATAGAGTCATTGATTTGCTAAATAATCATACATACACAATTTGATTTGTGATAAGCTTGTTAAATGTTTCATCAAAAATAGAACTTTTCAATAAAACGTTTCCTATAGTATGACATTATTCTTGTTAAATGGATTGGCTTGATTCATTAGCCATGAGCGTTAAAAATGAGATCAAAATTAATCTCATCTATAAGTTTATTCTCTACGAGTCTAAAACTGCCATATGTGTTTAGGCTATTAATATTTACATACATTGAAATAATTCTAAAACATGAATTCTGATGACTAAGAACACTTTTTGTGGGTTTATTGAACAGTTTCTAATTTTCAAAACTGCCTAGAAATCAATTTATTAAGTAAAACAAAAACAAGGAGTACACATTTCCTTTTACTGCAATTTCCATAGAATCAGTGAAACACATACTACTTTCTCTGTGAAGGAATCAACATAGATTTCCTCCCAAATATGCTCATTTTCTAGATTTGAGTGTTTGTTCATGTGTAAAAATGATATGCATACTTATGCTCAAATGTGGAAAGAATAAAATATAGCTTCTTTATTTCTCCACAAGTGACCTTCAGAAAACTTAAAATTTTCTAAGTCAAAGTTGCCCTTTGGAGGGTGAATACTGAATCAAGTCATAGTTCACATTTATGATCAAAGCTGTTAGTATCATCTGTAAGGATGTTTCATCATTCCCCTTCCTGATGTACATCTGTTTCAGATACACAAAGAGGGTCTGCCTCTATCGATTTGCTAAAAGTACCCCTGTTCTATATTCTCTTCTCTTTTTTACTTCTAATAAATTTTAGATTGCCCATAACACATCTCAGCTCAACCCTGATCCATGCTTCCTATTTTATGCAACTTTTTTGCTGAGTCTTTAGATGTATGGGCCATGAGTGGACTTGTCAGAATACAATGCCTCCCTTTCCCCACCAATGTAACTTTACTGATACAGCAGATGGTCTGAATTTCACAAATTTCCATCATTCAAACTCTGCCACAGATCATCCACTTCAAGGCATTTATCCATTTATTCCTATGCTTTCACATTGGCGGTCCTAGTTTCTCAGAAAGTTTGCCCCAATCCTCGGTTTTTCCTTGAGGGCATATTAAGTCTTCTGGGTCCCTCTCCCACTCTGTGTGAGCTCCACATTACCTCATGTCTACTCTCTTTGTTTCCATATCAATCTGCTCACTGTCTCTTCTCAACTGTAAACGACTGTCAGCAAATTCTTCTCAGAGAGAACTTTTATGACATTTATCACATGAACAACCATCACAACATAATTTTTAAAGGTGCACCTCAACAGGAACACAAACAAAATTGTATTGGTACTTTTTTATTTACAAGAACAAAATTGTTTAAAGGTTATACTTGAGTGATTTGAAACCATTAACCATGTTTCAAGACTCTTGATCCAATTTTGGCTTTTATATTACTTGTACGAGATTCTTTCAGATATTGAGATTGTGATATCTCTGGAGACATAATCACAATATGAACATTATTTATCCCTATGGAAAAACTCAAGTTAAGACTGAAAGTTGACATGAAACAGACACTGTATTATTCTGAGCTGAATTTGCTCTATTTTTTTTAACTGAGAAAATAAATTACATGCCCAAGCTATAATGATGCAATTGGTATAAAGAAAGAAATTGGTTTACAGGAAAGAAATGATACATGGGGAAGTATTTTAGAATGACTTCTGGTACCATAGATTGTGCTTATTTTGAAGTCTTCAGTTATGCATAACTGATCTAAATGGTTAACTAACGAGAACATCCTTTAAAACCATATTATTTTAAAATGATTTATATAGATGCATTCTTAGCTTTGTTCATTTTCCAATACTTTTAAATAGGACATTTCTCTTCTGTTTTGTTTTTATTTTGTTTTGTTGTAGTTTTTAGGATGAGTTGGCTCCTTGAGTTGTCCCCTTTTTTGTAAAGACTACATTCACAACATAGTTTCTTTTATATACAGGTTATATATTTTTAAGGGAAATGAGAACTTTGTGAAACAACATAAGACAAAAATCTTCATAGACTGTACATTCCCCTTCCACTCTTAAATTTTTATCCTGTTACATATAGTATAAGAGGATTTTTTTTCACCCTGCCTCTAGTAGTACTTTTAAGGCAATAGTTAACACAGGAACTGGTCTCTTTCCAGACCCATATTTCATTAAATTGTATAAATAATGAAAGAAGTAATAATATGTACACTTGGCAAAAAAAAAGGGAGATTTAGGAAAAAGTACAAATGATTCTTGGTAAGCATAAAGCTTATTTGATGATAGGAGAAATGTAAGAATAATATACAACAGTTAAATAATCCTTAGGTGACAAATATAACTTCCAGGTTTTGTGACTGAAATTGTGCTTCTCAGTTAATTTAATAGTTAAGCTGAAGTTAGTGAAAAGCTATTCCACTTTCTTTACATGTTTTTTTGGAATGGTAATATCAGCAATGCTTATATCACCTATCTTACTCCCTTTTTCTTTTAGCTTAGACAAATTCGCAGCTTTCTGAATTTCTTTCTCATGCACAGTCTCTGTTATATATTAGCTATACCATATTGAAGAAGGACTAGTGACTGAAGATATTAGGATCTGCAAGGGGACTAAAAAGCACTTCTCCATATTCTGTGCATTAAATTTCATTAATCAAAAAAAGAACAAGCAAGGCAACCAAGAAACAGTCTATCACTTCAAGTATAAAATAGGCATCCATGTTATTTTCACGTCAGCTTCTCTACCAGTATTTTACATGGTATCTTATACACAGCTTAGAGTTAAGTATAAAAACATAAGAACAGTTGGGTAATAGTGTATCTTTGTGTCATTGATTGTCAAACTTATTGATTACTTTTTAATGTTCTTTCCCTTATCACTGATTGTCAGTGCACATTAGTTATCACATTCTTTTTATATTCTTCACCTCATTGAAAAATATAAGGTTAAATTTAGTTTTCTCTCAGCCTCCTGAAGCTTTTGATTCACACGGGGCTCTGAAATGCTATGTTGATTTTGTGCAGGGTGTCATCCAATGCTTCTGCAGATGGTTTTTACTCATGAACTGCTATATGCCATATGCCCAACACATAACCTTTCAATTAACTCTCATGGCGAGTGCATGCTGTTATTTGGCTTGCCAACCTTTTAGCCAATATAATGACAATATTCTTTTCTCTCAGATTTTCTGTCATCTTTTCAAAATTTACAACAAAAAGGAATAAAAGATATTTATTAAAGATGGGCCAAATATTTACTAAGAAAGACTGTCTTCTCTTAGTCTTTGCAAGTAGGACCAATTTTATTTTGTGTTTCAGAATAATAAAAAGATGTTAGCAATGTGCATTTATTTACTGGTTTCATTAACAACAAATTTATGATATTTTCAGGTCACATTGCAAGTTCCTTTTAATTTACATAAGAATTTGGTGGAATGTTTTATAAATATGTATCTATGCATATATACGTAGAGACTATAAAACTTGAAACTGTAATGTAAGCTAGTTTTAAAAATTGTCTTTAGTTTATCTCTACCATGCTCTGTTTACCTAAAATTTCTACCAATATCTGACACAAATTTGGCACTCAAAAATGTTTATTAAATGGATGCATATGAATCAAAATAGAATAACTACATAGGTAAGGCTTCTCTTATTCTTCTGTAAGTGCTTTTGTTTTATATTGTAAGAAAGAAGTAACAGGAAATTCTTAAAATAGAAATATTAATAGGAACCATTGCAATGATCTAGTTTACCTTTTCTAATTTTCAGATGTGAATGACAGCTGAAGAAATTAAGTGATTGACCAGTGGCAGATTAAATTGACTACAAACTCTGAGATGTAATACTAATCTAAGTGGTTTATTCACCTTGATTTAGCCAGCATGCATTAGATATGTGTAACAACAAAAATCACTTTAACAAAGACTGAGCTTTGAAAAAAAGGAATAAAACAAAAATTTTACGTGCAAACAGGTAATTAACTCCAGAATGTATGGAAACCACTGAAATTTTATTATCAAGCTTGTACTCAAGGCTGAAGTATGGACAGGAAACATTGATTTGAGGGTCATTCATATCCAATCATTATGACTGAAAACATGTAGTGAATGAGATCATAGCAGAAGAGGTAATACAACAGAATAATATAACTAAATATAAAATTTTAATGGGAACTAAGTTTTGGTGGAGACATATAAGAGGAGAATTAAAAATCAAGGAACATGGGAAAATACATTAGGAAGCGATGAATGATTCTATATACATTACAGAGACACAGAATGAAGAAGTCAAACACGCCACTGAAATCAGAAATTCAAAATCAGTGGATATTTTTGCAAAAACACTTTTGCTGCCAAAGAGGAACTATATTAAAGGGTCACAATATGTATCTTGACAAACCAAAAAAGGGAAATGTTATGGTTTGGATCAGAGATGCCCTCTAACTGTGCATATGTTGGAAGTTTAGTCCCAGTATAGTAGAGTTCAGGGAGGGCACTGTGCCATGAGGGCTCTAGCATAGTCGATGCATGCATCCATAGATGAATGCATAGTTTAATGGGTTCTTGGGAAGTGATGGAAATTTTAGGATGTGGGCAGAGTGGGAGGAAGTTACGTCACTGAGGGCATACCCTGGAAGGGGATGATGGAGCCCTGGCACCTCCCTGTCTCTATCGTTTCCTCCCAGCGGCCATGAGGTTCAGAATCAGTGAATCATACACTTTTGCCATGTGCCTCACCATAGGTCCCAAAACAAAGGATCCAAGTGACCATGGGGGAAACGTCTTAAGCTGTGAGCCAAAATAATTTTTCTCCTTTCAAGTTGTTTTTTTCAGGTATTTTTGTTATAGTGATGGAAGGTTAAAAGCAAAGAATAATCAAAGATCAACCTTTCCAGTGTCATATCTGCTAGCTTCACAGATATGAATAACCATGGCTTGAAAAATCTAAAGGAGAAGATTGGGGTAGGATTGCATGGTGAAATAACTTGAAGAAATAATTAAAAATCATTTTTACCACAGAAAATTTCAGACCATTTCTTTGACATACGAGAACGTAAAACATCCGTAAGAGGACTCCTTTCATCTTCTATTTTCTGAAAAAAAAAAAAAGAATGTATTTTAGGATTAATATCTGGTGGTACTCACTTAGGAAATTTTGCTTTTGAATAAAAATCAAGACATTTAACACTACAAGATAAAAGGAAAAGAAAGATAAGGGTCAGAATCTTATTTGTCCTCAAAGGACAAATATTGTTTGACACAAAAGAGAGGCAGTTAACTTTCTAATTTTTCCTTTGCTGCCTGGAGTAGGTATATGGCCGCATTTGCTCTCCCCCAACCCCTCAGAGGACCTGGACAATTTGCTTCATTGTCCTTGGCTACCTAGTGCCTACTCTCCTGCATTCCATTCCACTCCAACATGACTGCAGCTGCTCCTGTCACTTCAGATGCTACTGTTGCCCCTTTGGAAAAGGAAGGGACCATTCTGGGATGGCTAAGATCAGGATGGGACAGATCTATGACCCCTCATTTGCATACTCAACTCTCATAACAAGTTTTTCAGAAGATTCCCCGATTTCAATCCTGCCCCTTGTTGACTGACATAGGCCTGCAGAATGGTCACTTCAGAAGAAAGAGCCATAAACACTAGGAGATGATAGCACTGAAAATCGCTAAAGACCAGTAGCGAAGGAAGACCAGCAGCAGAGATGAGTATCCAGAATATGTGAGCTACAATGTCCACCACAATCTGACATCAGCCAGCAGAAACAGTAACCAGCAACTGGTTGTATTAGCTGTTGTCATCCAGCATTGTCTGGTGCCATCTGGTGACATGAGAACTGCTAGTGGAGCAGCATTTTGACAGTTCATGATTTCCATCCTAATCAAACAAAAGAACCCTCAGCTCACTGGCAACAAGTTGAGACATGGATTGCTTTCGTCAAATTCAAACCAGTAAAATTTCAATGCTATCATAGGAGAGCAGAAAAAATATTTTCCTTCTACTTTTCGAGGATCTCAACAGAAACCATTAATAAAAGATAGATTAACAAGTAAAAACTTGCAACTGTATTTAATATGTTTTGTGTGACATAGGACTCTTCAGGAAAAAAACCAAAGAAATAAATGACTAAACCTGAGTGTTTTCATGCAAGCTTTGATGAATGCATAGTCATGGAGAATGTGGTAGGAAGAGGCATGAGCTTAGAATGCTAAACTAGGAAGAAAGCTAAAAACTCCTGTTTATTCAGATTCCACTTGACACCCCTCCATTTTCATAGATGGAGATATTTCTTTCTTCTGGGTATTGGGAAGACAGCTCATACATGAGGCTCTTATGAC
The DNA here is from genome assembly GCA_004363535.1 of Dasyprocta punctata. Taxonomy (NCBI): domain Eukaryota; kingdom Metazoa; phylum Chordata; class Mammalia; order Rodentia; family Dasyproctidae; genus Dasyprocta; species Dasyprocta punctata. The sequence goes on along the minus strand of RJWM01005306.1, from coordinate 20,968 downwards.
CTGCTACTGGAGAAAGTCAGACAGTCATACTTGCTCCTGTCATTTCTCAAATTCCTGCAGTTTAAAATATTTGGTTTATTCCAAGACAGCAGATTTCCAGAAAGTACATTCTGAACCCTATCATTCCCTCATTTGAAGCTTTCCCTAAGAGGCTTCACAATCCAGACATAGAACTGGCAAATTGTCCCATATCCCACTGGACCAGTTAAGTAGCTGTGCCTTATTTCTGAAGGTGTAGCATTGGTATGAATGGAATACTTACCAATTTAGGACTATAGTGTGAGCCAGAAGGTCATCAAGAAAGCACATTCCCATAGAAACAAGAATAATCTAAGGTCGGTGGTGAGATGAAGCTATAAACTCTTCTTCAGAGCGCAGAGTACAGACAAAAGCATTCTGGAAGCTGAGCTCAAATTGCCCTTAAATGGAGGAATAAGAATACCAGTGACTATCCAGTGAACCTTCTGGATCCAATTTGAATGCCTCTAGTTAAGATAGCATTTATGAGTCTATTTCAGCAGTGTATGAAAGTGCCCAGCTTCAGCTTGTAGTAGTATTTTAACATTTTCATTAATGATCTGAGCAATGTGGTTTTTGACTCAGTACTGTCAAATAAGAAAAGTGAAAAATAATGCAAAATATTAATTTTATAGCCAGATTTTGGAAGAAACAAAGAAATAGATAAAATTCAATCAACTTTACAGGTACATAATAAAATTTCAAATTCAACAAATGGAGTAATAGAGTCAGATAGCCCAAATGATATGCTATAGTTTTCCCTGAAAAAATGATTTTCTCCCTACAGTTACCCTATTTCAACCAGAAGACTAATTTGTTTATATAATAAGTCTTCTATCAGTTTATTTAGCCTGTGTGTTTACATACATGCAACAATAATGATAATTTTTATAGTTTGTTTTGTTGGAAGATTTCACAAGAACTCTCAGATTCAAATTTTAACAGCCTTTTAAGACTAGCAAATTAAGCCAGGAACTTGACATAAGACTTTTCTTGCAATAATTAAAGATTTAGATAAATTCCTCTCATCTCAAAATCTGAAACATTTCCATTTGTGAACTTGTTAGCAAGTGATCTTAAACAAAATAATTATATTGCCCTAAAAAATAAATATTTTGGTTACTTTTCTTGTTGCTGAGACAAAAATACCTGACACACAAAGTTAAAGGAGGAAAGATGTGTTTTAGCTCACTGTTTGTAGAGGTTTTGGTCTACCATAGGCTGGATGACGTGGCAGGATGACATGGCAGAGGAGCAGTAATTCAGGTGGTGGTCGGCAGAAGGCAGCAAAGCAGCAAAGCTGAGCTTTCCTCTGCCTTTTATTTCATTCAGGATGCAAGCTTATTGATTGCTGTCACCCATATCCAGGGTGAGTCTTCTCATTATCCATGCTCAGAACTATGCTAAACCAGTCAGCAAACTAATTTAGTTATCACATAACCTTAGTCCATATTCACATATCATAGATGCAGTCACCTCAGAAAAGTTCCACCTAAAAAGGCATGAACATTTAGGGAATATCTAGACACAAACCATAACAATAAGATAATATAGCAAAAACAGTATTCTTTTAATAGAGAAAAAATTAAATTCTGCTTTAGCATAGGTACCTCACTGATTTTAAATTCATTTGAGAACCTTAAAATAAATTCACTTTAATCTTAGCCAAATTAACTGAATGAGACAATATCTCTTGTCTGAAAACCTTTTACAACTTTGTATTCAGAATTTGTCTTCATCCTCATTCTGAAATAGCTAATCATATTATTTTAGGATATAA
>RJWM01005306.1:0-19070 GCA_004363535.1 Dasyprocta punctata | reverse complement strand
CCTCCCAAGTGCTAGGATTAAAGGTGTGTGCCACCACTCCCAGCTTTAGTAACCTTTCTTTTATAGAAGAAAGAAGGATATAAACAATGGTGAATTGTCTTGCACATACCAGCATTCTAAAACAGACTAGCAAATTTTATGAATATATCTTCTCGTATTTCTTGCAGGCATACACTTTTGTAAAGTATAATTTCTCATGTTTATTAGCAGACTCGAATATATTTAGCTCCCCTATATGGCATAAAAACAAGATGTTAAAAATATAAACTTAGGCTTAGCGTTTAATGTTTTAGTAGTTAATTTCAAAATGATCCAGACTGTCAATGGGTATCTATGACTTTATTTAATTTAGCATTATTTTTTGTGACAGGGTCTTGAGCTCACTGTGTAGTCCAGGCTGACCTTGAACTCAGTCTTCCTCCTTAGCCTTCCAAGTGCTGGAACTATAGGTTAGGGGTACCATGCCCAAGATAGCATAATTTTAAAAATGCAAGTTGTCAAAATGATTTTATTCTTGGACTTTTTACACCAAACAATGCTAGCCATAACTTCAGATTATTTAACTTTTAACTAGTTTTACCCTGATTTTACTGACAAATCCAAGTAGAATAAATATATTTTTATAATATGCTTATTCTTGATAACTTAGAAAATAGCTATTTTTTAAACTAACCCAGTCTTATTTGGCAGAATTTAACTCATGTCACATGTATTGGCAAAGCACTTAAGTTAATTTCCATTCTTCTGAGATTCTTAGGAATGCTTAGTTTGTATAACTGCTCATATACCTAAAAGACAATTTGAATAGAAATCCTTTAGGAGATTTTAGAAATTAATTTGGATTATTATCTAAAGGTTGATATATTATAACCTGCTATACATATGAACATACATAAACATAAAGATAGGTGCAGACACCTTATAACTTTTATTTTGAATCTTAGGTATAAGGTAGGTATAAATATGGAAACAAAAATCATTAGTTTATTGGAGTGAATTCTTATTTTTACCTTATTACTATGATTCTTCTTAAAACTTACATTCTTTCCCTTTTGAATATGTAAGTCTTTCAAGAACATATTTCTTATCATCTGAAATCTGGGGTAATTATTTTTTAACCTTAACTATAATATAGTCCAGTGAATACTTATAGTTGGAGTCTAAACTACTTTTCATGAGAAGGCCCAGAGTTGAAGGGGTTTGATTGCTGTTTCCAGAAATAAGTGAAATTTATAAACATTAAAACAGTTGTTTCCTAGCTATGAATAGTTATGTGCGTTTCTGTCTGAGTGTCTTTTGCGGTTCTTTTGTCCTAAATTTGATCTCTGCCTCCTTTCCTTGATAAGGGAATTTTATGTTTCTACCTACGTATCTACCTACCAATCTTCCAGTTTCATACTGACACAGAGACTACCATAAAGACAGAGGTCATGCAAACTCCTGGGGCCCTTCCCCTTTTGCCAATTAAAAGAATGATTTGTGTGTGTTCTCTACTAAGGCAGTCAGAGATTTAAAAGGAGCTTTTGCTAAAAATAGTGACTCTTTATTCTATTCTACAGATACCTAGTTAGTAACTGAAAGTAAAGCAATGGTTGATTTTCATTTCATGTGTCTCCTTTATGACTTGAAAACTTTGGGTTAGACCCTTGCTCAGCTCTGCCTTTAGGCATAGTAAACACTTAGGGAATATCTGTATAAAATTTGTAAAACAAGAATAGTTAGCCCTGAATTTCTATAACCTATCTCATTCCCCTTGGAGACTGAGAGCACCAAGGTAAGGAATTTACATGGACATTCAACTGCCAATGGTTGAATAGAAGGCTCCAGTTATTGCCTAAAAGGTATACTCACCTTAACTCCCATGATATCCTCCACAGAAATAAAACTTCCACAAACAGAAAGAGTTATCTTGTGGAGACTGAATCCATAAGTTATGAGGACTTCTTCAGAGGCCTCTTGCAAAACCAAAACTAAAGAGATAATGATTAACTGAACCACCTCAACTAATACATAAAGACGTATCTTGTTTTTGTCAGTGAGCCAATCTGGTCCTTTTCATCAGAGCTGGGCCCCTCTAGCTCCTCTGGCTGAAGTTCCTTTCCTATTTTCTTTTACGTTCTAACTCTGCCTTATATATCTGCCTGTGCCACTCCCTGGCATGTCTTTAAATTCATTTTTTGCAACCAGAGTCAATGAATCTGCTATGTGGGATGAGTTGAGGTCTTGCCTTACCTTTAGCGGGACCTCTGGTAACAATACCAGCTAAGAAATTCTCCCATTTTTTGTAACCTTTTCCACCTTTCAGCCAAATCTTCCCATAGATACCAGTAGCCTATTTGTTTAGATTGAAAGCTCTCAAAAAATTACTTTTAATTTTAAAATTCTGACTCTTCAAAGAAAACTAATTGTGACCTCAATTCAAAATCGGTAAAACTTTATTGAATTTAACCACAATTGTAAAAAGTGTCCCTCAAAAATGAGGCAAAAGAAATGTCCATTATAATCTAGAGTCACTGCCAAAAATAACACAAAGAAAGATTTAGACAAATCTCCAAGAATTAGCTGTCATCAGTTGAACATCAGCTGCAAATATGGTGCAACCTGTATTTTCAGGCCATCTGTATATTACTGGGGTTCCAGTTCGAGAGATGCTTAATCCCAGGTCTAACACCTCTTTTCTCCAGCAGAGAGAAACAAAATTTGTTAGAAATTCATAAGCTCTAAGGACATAAAATAAGAAAAGTAGGATGATTGCTGTCACTTGGAGGGAACAGACCAATAACCTACGAGTATTAAAAATCACAGTCATGAGAGTCAGAATCTAAAGACCAAATTCTTTCAAGGCCTCTCTCTCTCTCTCTCTCTCTCTCTCTCTCTCTCTCTCTCTCTCTCTCTCTCTCTCTGTTTCTGTCTCTGTCTCTGTCTCTCTCTTTCTGCTAATCTGAGTTTGGAAAGAAAAATGTTAAATGAACTTTAACTTCTCTCCTTAGATCAGGCCCTGTCATTAGATATCCAGTAGCTAACTTCAGTAAGCAATTTCACTTTTGGCTGGGTTTGTCAAAGATCCTGGATTTCAGCTGCAGCATCTAGAATGAACATGTGCTACCGAAGGGACTCTACCCTTGTCATGGGAAACTAGGGAGGAAAATGATAGTCATTCTTCTCATATAACATCCTTCTAGGTTCTAGACCAGGGACTGTAATAAACAGTTAAGAAGATGAAACCATGAATATGTATTTGACATAAGTTTTATGTGACATGAAAACGAAGAACAAAGGAAATGGTTAAATCTCAATGTTTTTGAAACAAGTTTTGATGAAGAGTGGAAAGTCATGAAAAAATATTTTAGGACAAAAGAGCATAAAGAGGATCAAGATGGAAAAACTCATCAAGGCCTATTCATTCAGGTACCTCTCAACATCTCTCCATCTTCAGAGACAAGGATTCTCCTTTCTGTTGTGCATAGAGATGACACTGCCCACATGAGGATCACGTGACCTGCTTTAGAGAAAGAGCCAAGACGGGAAAGTCATTTGTGGCAAGTGCTATTGCTCAGATTCCTTCAGCCTAAAATAGTCAGTACACCAAAAGACCATATTTTGGAGTATCATGTTATGAGCTCTATCATTTTGAATGTTTCGGTATAAACAAAGCACTTTACACTTAAATTCTTCCTGAACAGTGCCACAGAGTTTTTGTTCATTTTCATTTTTCCCAGGAAGACATAAAGGGAACATTCCACAAAGAAAGTCTAACAGAAGCTCTTATACCAAACAAAACTGGTAAAGCTGATTAAGAGAAAATATGAAGACAAAGAAAACAATATTTTTACTTGCCATTATTCTTGCTCAGTTTCTGGCATTCCAAAACTTATTTAAAGATTCTAGTAGGAACACTGTTAAGTATTTCACTGGTCAATATATACAATTTTGTTTTGGCATTTTTATTTTGTTTTTGATTTCAAAATTCATCTTTTTTTTTCTATTTGGCAGACATATTTTCCCTATATCAAGTGAAGACTTGGATATGATCTTCCAGTACTTGTTCTTGTTTATGGAGTATGTGTTATTCTATGTCTTTGCAGTTTAGGTCTCTTCAGAAAAGTCTTGAATAAGCCATCTTCTCTGTGATAGAAGTAAACTGATAAACTGTGATAGAAATAAAATGATATCTTCACCTTAAATGCCACCTGCTCTAGATTGGCACTGTACTGAAGCTTGTAGGTTTTAACTTCTGAAAAGCTCTTTGTGTGATTAGCTTAGAAATGTTTCTATACTGCATCTAAGACCATTTAGTTGTTTTGCTAGGTTAAACTGATTAAAAAGCAAAATATTATATAATCAGGGCTACAATGAACATACCATGCCTTATCTATCAAATATTAAAACTGGGAAGCAAAATAGAGGTCATTGAACTTGGCAATTAGCGAAATAAATTTAGAAGAATCTCCCTTGTGATACTATTCTGGAAAAAGGGACAAGATTAATCAGTAGATTTCCTGATTCTTCAATCTTCTTTCATTGTAACATTTCTGCATGTTTCTTTTTACATTTTAGACTTCTTTATTAGATGAAAAATAGAAGAGTGAGTTAGCCAAAATATTTTATATTAAATGATCAGAAAACAGTTTTCTAAAGAATTAAATGATTTTTCCAAGTCACAACTCTAGTAAAAGACATAATTAGAAATAGAACCAGGGTTTTTTGGGTTTTAAGCATTGTGTTTAAGCACAATGTGTTTCACATTTTTATTTTGTTGAAGGTCTGAGAAAGCGATTGAAATACCATAATAGGAAAAGAAAGCTTAAAAATAGAATGGAAAAAATATTTATGACAGTGACTTAAATGTGCTGAATTTTTGCCCTTATATAATTCTTTCTGTTCTGTTATTATACACTGTTCAGTAAAATTCCTCTCCTCAATACACTAGCTTTTGGAAAAAAATCACTTATGACAATCAAAAACATCTCCAGACAATACCAGATCTCCACTGGAGGGCAATATTGTCAGGAGTTGAGAACCACTGATCCAGATGATGTAGGATGTAGCATCTAAATCGGAACTGAGAGATCTAACTGAAGAGATCATGCCATACCTTAACTTTTACGTACAGATATTTGTTTCTAGCTTTTAAACATTATGATACATATTTTAGAAATTCTAAGGAAAGTAATTGAGAATGTAAGAAGTGAGGCGGTGAAAGTTGAGTTTTAAGGCAAAGACATAAGTAGGCTGCATGTGAGGTGACTACATTCCTGATGGCTATGGAGAGTCAACAAAATGTTTAACATTGTAATTTAATATTACTGAGTGCTTTGGTTGTATCTTTATGTGGTCTCAGAATTATTGGACAGAAAATCAAGTATTTTTCTTTGATGTCTAGGTAAGTATTCAATCTCTTGAATGCAGAGTTTGGTTATGGTAATAGCAGCATTCCTTCTCTCTAGGTAGATTAATGCTCACCAGTGTTTTATGTGGAAGATAAGAAATGATATGAAAAGAAGGAAAGTCTTGAAGAATGAATTATAGCATTTCATGGACTTATTTTCTATTGCTTAAAATCTTTGAAATCTCTAAATCAGATTCCCATACTTATAACACAAGGAAGGTATTTTATGGTTCATCTAATTATTATTATTTTTAACTTTATATCCAGTGATCGCTATTATTTCCAAAACAGAATTACTCCTTTATCACCTTCATAGCTCTGATGAGTCTGTGAAGCACAATGGCTAATGATTTCCTGGTGAGAAACATGACATAATTTTGTGCATTCAGATTACTTTTATGTATTTTTTTAATATTTGTTCTACAGACATTGACTTGGAGGTTTCTGTAACTTTTGAATTTTTTTTCCTTTAAAGATCTTATAAGGCAGTAGCTAGCACTATGCTTGCCCATCTTGCTTGGCAGTGGTGAGAAGGTGACTATAAAAACAGAAAATAAAGTCAACCAGTACTGAAATACAAAGTCGAATGCACTACGAAAGACAGAATCTCATGACTTTCTTAAGCACCCAGTTCCTACTTTATCTGAAACTAGTTTGTTTCCCTTGGACAGCTATTAACATAAGTCAACAGAATCATCTTTTTGCTTCATTTAGTTTGTGTTGGGTTTCTGTAACTTACATTTGAAGGATATCTCATTATAGTGAATATTCTCAATGAGCTCAAGTGGTCTAAAATTGAAAATGAAAGGAGATACTAGATTGATAGCTACTGCAATTTTTTAAAAAAACAGCACTTTTAAGGAAGAGGAGAAATCCTCTTGAACTATAAAGCAGAAATAATAAACAAGTAAAGAGAAAATGTGTGAGTTACCTTGCTAGCCTGCTGCTGAAGGACAAACAAGGTACCAGAGAAAAATGACCTCATAGCAGATTGAAATAGAGACGATAATGGAAAAGGAAAATGTCCAGAATCAGACCAAAGTCTTTGTCCTTCTGTTCACCTACTGTTTGCATATTCTAATGACAGAGGACTGATTGTTCACCACAACTGTGTAAAAACTATATAAATTATTTTTCTGTACTGATTGAGAAATTCTAATTTGATGAAGACTAAGGTTTTACACTTAAAGAGTTTCCATCCAGTATAGGGAGAAAAGAAACTGTTCAAGATTTCATGCACAGAATGATAGCTTTTAAAATGTTGGCAGCACATAATTCAGTGAGAAGTTCACCCTATTACTTATGGTTCCTTCAGAAGGAAGTGAGAAAAAATAAGTGAACATTAGGTATTGAAACAAAACAAAACCTTGCTGGGAAGATACATTCAGGCCATAAGATCTAGGGGTTTAAACCAGGCCACCAGGTCTCCGTCTTTTTCTTTGCTTCCGTACAGCCATTTGTTATTTTTGATTTGTTGATAACAGCCATTATAACTAGTGTCAAATGATATCTCATAGTAGATTTGGTTGGAATTTCCCTGATGAGTTAAGATGTTGAACATTTTATATATTTATTGGTCATTCATATATTTCCTTTTGGGAGTTATTTATCTAAATCATTTGCCCATTTTGTAAAACTACAATACTTGTTTTTTTGTTATCAAATTGTTTTGATTCTTCATATATTGTGGATATCAACTCTCTGTCAGATAAGTCATTGGAAAACATTTTATTCTGTTCTATAGGTTTTCTTTTCATTCTCTTACTGTTTCTTTTGCTGTTCAGTTTTTTTTTATTTTTAATTGCATTTGTCAAATTTTGTTTTTGTTTCATATGCTTTTGGAGCCCTCTCCAGAAAAATCACTAGCTGTATAAATATCTTGAGGCATTTTCCCCTAAGTTTTCTTCTAGTGGTTTCAGAGATTCACATCTCACAGTAAGGTTTTGATTCATGTTGATTTGACCTTAGTACAGGATGAGACATGATGATCAAGTTTTAGTTTTCTGCATAATAATATTCAGTTTTCCCAGCACTATTTGTTTTTTTATTTATTTATTTTTATTTTAAAGAATAAAACCAGGTAAGACAAAAACAAACAAAGCAAACCAAAGCAAACCAGTATAAGTGACACAGGACTTCAAAACAATAGGAAATCAACAATGGTTGCCATAATGCCTCCTGCTGTCTTCAAAATAGCTGCCCATACCTTCAGACATAGTAAAAATCAAACAAAACACAACACAATAGAAGCAATAAAAACAAATAATGAATACAATAAAGGACTTCAAAATAGGATAACAGCAAATCCAAAATGGCCACCATAATATATCTTGCCATCCTCAAAATAGCCGCCCATGCCATCAGATAAAATCAAACAAAACAAAACAGAACAAAGCCCAACCCAACAAAATAATAAAAATGACACAGGTCTTCAAACAAGACAACAGGAATCAATGATGGCCACTGTCCTCAAAAGGAGATCCCTCATAGATGCTACGCTTCATATTACCATCCTCTGAATAGATGATTAGATCACCAGCCTTCGAACTGCAAAGTCAGTGAAACACTAAACCCTACAAGCATTAAATTGTATTCCACCTCAATAGCCATCTTTTCAACCTGTGTTTCTCTGGATCAGCCAGTCACTTATGTGGGGGTTGGTGGGGGGTGGCTCTTCTTGTTTCCTAGCCTGTGTGCTAGAAGGGGCTGAGGTCTGGCTGTCCCCCTGCAGTGGCAGCCTGCACATGGTGCTGATTTGAAGGGAGGGCTTGCTTCTTGGTGACTTCTTGTTCTCTTCCCTGACAATCAGCAAACGGTGCTGACCCATGAGAAAAGGCTGGTGCCTGGCTGTCCCCACAGTGGCCCACACATGGCGCTGATTCACAGGGAGAAGGGCGGTCTTTTATATAACACTTTTGTGCTCATTTGTCAAGAATCACATGGCTGTACATGCTTTAGTTTTCTCCTGGATCCTCTATTTGATTATAGTATTACATGTGTCTGTTTTGTGTCAATACCACATTATTGTGTTACTCTATAGTATGTCTTGAAATCTGATATTGTAATGTCTCTAGCTTTGTTCTTTTTGGTAAAGATTACTTTGGCCACTCATGAACCTTCATGTGTTATTATAAATTTTAGCTTTCTGTTTGTTGGTTTATTTTACTTCTATGAAGACTATCACTAGCATTTTGATGAGGATTGCAATAAGTCTATTGCTTTTGGACCTATAGACATTTTAGCAATATTAATTCTTCAAATCTATGAGAGGTCATTTCATCTTTTAGTATCTTCTTCAATTTCTTTCGTTGGTGTTTTGCAATTTTTATTGTAGACATCTTTCATTTTTTTTGCTTGAATTTATTCTTGAGTGTTTTCCTTAATATTCGTGGCTATTGTGAATGAGATTGCTTTCCTGATTTCTTTCTCAATAAATTCATTTGTGGTGTGGGAAAGCTAGTTTTTGTCTGTGATTTTATCTTGCTACTTTACTGCATTCATATTTTAGTTCTACCAGGCTTTTGATGGAATCTTCAGGTTTTGTGATGTTTAAAGTCTTATCATCTACAAAAAGGGACAATTTGACATCTTTCTTGCCTATTTGTATGCTTTTTATTTCTGTTTGTTTACTAATATCTCAGGCCAAAATTTCTAGCAGTATATTGAGTAAGATAACAGAGAGTGTACACTCTTGTCATGTTCTTGATCTTAGCTCGAATGTTTTTAAGTTTTTACCATTGCATTGTGTACATGTATTTCATTCAAAGTAGTTTTCAATAAACTATATTTATTTTGAAGGAAAGCACTTATGATCTACAGAGAAATCACAGAGATAATACAGAGTTTCAGTATATACCATATCCAGTTTTTCCTATTATTAACAACATAGTTGAGTACTACTTTGTCACATTTAATATGAACCAATATTGGCACACTACCATGAAGTAAACAATATACTTTATTTAAATTATCTTTATTTTTGTATCATGTTTTTATTATTCTCCAGAATATCACATTATATTTAGTTATCATATTTCCTTAAGCTTTCATTGGTTATGATAATTCTTCAGGCTTTCTTTCCTTTTGATGGCATTAATATTTTCAAAACTGCAGATTAAATATTTTGTATACTGTCCCTCAATTAGGATTTCTCTGATGGTAATCTCATTTTTAAAATTGTGTTAGCAGTGTTTGAGAGAAAGACTATGAAAGAAAGTGCCAATTGTATCACATCACGTCAAGAGCAGGTGCTGTCAACGTGGATTTCATTTGTGATGCTAGCCTTGATTGCCTGGTGGATGTCTGTGTTAGACTTGATTCACCATTGTATACTTTCTCTACTAAAATAATTACTAACCTACTGGGAAGTTAGTTTATATAGAAACAATACACACATTTTAAATATATGAAGCCATTACTTTTTTGACAGATAAACTTATCCGTATAACAGTTTTTCTATCAAGATATTGAACTTCTTTTTCAATCCTCTAAACTTTTTTCCTTTCTTTTAATTCAATATTTTCATTTCACATAGTCCCTAAAAAACCTTCACAGTTATAGCGAATCATAAGTGCCCTACCTCCAGCAGACATATACACAGTTTAAATTGCTTTGGAAATAAATAGCTGACTATTCACTACATTTGATTCTATAGGGTATCTTGTACACATTGCTTTCCTCTCTGTGTATTTTTCCTGATTGGACTGGCTAGAAAATGCAACTTTCCCATCCTATGGACTTCAAACCTTGTCCCATAAGTAGAAACACAAGGGAGAACAAACATTTAATCTACCTTTAGAGAACTGGTTCCCAGAAAAAACATCACAGGAATCAGGAGCTTCTCTCATAACTGCTGTGCGAGAAGATACGAAGCAGGTTGAGATGATACTGGCATATCTGGCATAGAAGTTTATTTTGGATAAAATCGTGAAATATTCTCTTCTGAAGAACAATGAAGAGGGATTCTATAGTCAAAGCTTCTAAGGTGCACTCCTCTTCTTTAGGCCCACTGATGTAGGTGTAAGACAGTATGAGCCTAACATCCTAACTGAGACTGTAATCACTATAAAAAGAGAAGTTTCTAAAGCAGGTTTTTAACAATGCTTTCTTCAAAATGTCAGTCACAAAATTAATCACTGTTGAATTTATGGGAAAATAATGTGTTTTATACCAAGGAACACAAATATAAGTATAAAAGTTTATGAGGAGACATTATGCAAGTTTGTGTTTGATCAATAGTTATAAGAATTATGGCATGTAATTAGGCCTCAAAAAAGTTAATACTCAAAGAGGAAGAAACTCTTCAGCTTAAAGATGAGAAAAATGTACAAGAAAGAAGGTTAATAATTAGTCAATCACACAGTAGTTTATTTATGTCACCTTTATTGATGTATAATTTAGACAAAAGTTCAAATAGGTTAAGCATTCAGATTATAAGTTTATAAATGTATAAATTAAACATAAAATATTATGCAATAATAACTGCCAGAGTCAAGATATGTTACAGTTCTATCACCCTGAAAATGTATGTGATATTCCTATATACTCTATCTATTCTTTATATCCCAGAACTAGGATGATTTGATATTATCGTAAGTTACTTTAGATTTTTCTGAAATTTCAAATATAATACACAATGGGGCACATACTTGTGTTTTCTATATAAAGAGATATTTGGATTATTTCCATTAGGCTGTTGGATGAGTATTTGAAATAATTTTTTTTCTTTTTTTTTTTTTTGCGGCACCGGGGATCGAACTCACAGCCTCATGCCTTCCAGACAGACACTTAAGCCACTGAGCCAAACTCCCAGCCCTACTTTTTTGAGGCAGGGTCGCACTATGTAGCTCAGGCCGGCCTTGTGCTCGCGTTGTAGCCCAAGCCGGCCTCAAACTCACAATGTTCCTCCTACCTCAGCCTCCCGAGTGCTGTGAAGTAATATTATGCTAAGCATTTATTTAGACATTTTGGTAGGCATATATACTTACAAAATTCTTGTAGTTACATATATATATTCATGTTCTTGAATAGAACAGAAAATCTTGAATTGTGTAGTGAATATTTGCTTAACTTTATAAAAAACTAAAAATGAATTGTCTGAATTTGTCATACCATTTTGTATTTTAACTAGCAGTGAACAAAGGTACCACTTCTTCCACATTCTTGCAAATATAAGGAAGGTATAGTAGTTTTTATTTTAACTATTCTCATAGGTAGTGGCATTTCATTATGGTTGTAACGTGATTACCCTGGTAACTAACAATATTTAGCTTCTTGCCATATTCCATTAGCCATCCATAAATCTTCTTTGGTGGACATATATATTATTTATTCTCAAAGTGTATGCATGTGTGTACTGCAACCTGATTTATATATGAACTGTTTATCAGATTATGATTTATGAAATGTTCTCCTTTTCCATTCTCTGCTCCTTTATTTTTTGAAAGAGTCAGTGAAAGATTGATAGTTTTTCCTTAAATATTTGATTAAATTCACCTGAACCTGGAATTTTCCTTTAGGGAAGGATTTTTAGAAATATATTATTTCATATATTTTATTTTAAACAGCTTTATTGAGATATATTTTACCTATGAAATCTATCCATTTCAAGTTCACAATTTAATAATTTTTACTAACTTTATGAAATTGTACAAAAGTAGCCATAAATCAGTTTTAGAATATTTCCATACCTCTAATAAGACCTTTCATTCCTATTTGTAGTTAATTTTTGCCATTCCTCTATCTGCCTGAGGCAACAGTGAGAAGGTTTATAATGATAGAATACTTTCAAGAGATGTAAATATTTCAGATTTTCTGTTTCCTTTTGAGTCAGTTTTGGTAGGTTGTGTCTCTCAGTGTTTGTCCTTTCATTATCTACTTTTGGACATAAAATTGTGCATACTGTGTCCTAGTGAGTCTATAGTCTGGAGTGATAGTCTTGCTTTTTATTTTTTTACTTTTACTTAAAATCTTATGGAACAGCTTTTGGTGCTATTGTTTGCTTTAGTTTTGCTCTTTTTCTATTCATTGAGTTACACTTTTATACTTCTTTTCTTTCCACTTGTGATTTATTTCTCATCAATGAATTTAAACTTTTCTACTGTTTAATGTAAGAATTTAAGCAGTCTCTCCCTAAGACTTGCATTAGCTACTGTCTTAGTAACACCCTTCATCGCTGAGGCACAATAAACGACTCCCTCATATTAAAGGAGGAGAGGTTTATTTTCGCTCATACCTTCAGAAGCCTCCACAGTAGCCCTCTTCCTCCTGTAACCTACTTCCTAACAGCAAGTCAGCTACATTGCTCCCATGATTCCATTGCCTTCCAAAGCCCCACGGATGAGTACCTGAAGCATTTGGGGCCTTCCTGATCTAAACACTTAACAGCTACACTTGACAAACTGAGATAGGCTGCCTTTGTTGTCAGTCATTTAAAATTATTTTCTTCTTTATTGGCATGAGTTGTAGGTTATTTGGAACTGTGTTTTGAATCTTCAAATATTAGGAGATTTTCCATTTACCACGTTGTTATTTTTAATTGCTTGTCATTGTCACCAAAATGAGTTCCATAATTTAAAATACTACTGCTTGTTTTAGAAAACAGTATAGGGTCCATTTTGACTAATGATCCATGTATCTTTAAATTCATTTGTCAGTTCTTTTGCACTGTGCATCTGCTAATACCGACATTGAATTTCAGATCTTATGTTGTTTTTTAGCTGACTTCTGTATTGTTTTTTTTTTTTTATGATGGGATTTTTGATTAGTAGCAGAGCCAATCACTAAGCTACAATCCCCCACCTTGCATTTTTGTTTTTAGTTTTGAGATAGGTTCTAAGTTGTTAAATTATCCAGGCTGGGCTTGAATTTAAAATCTTCCTGCTTCAACTTCACAGAGTGCTAGGATTCCACACCATGCACAGCTCATTTTGTTCCAAATATTTCCCAATTTTCATTGTGTTTTTCTCAAATTCTTCAACACTTTTACACTCTGTATTAGTCTTCTATTGCTTCTTTACAAATTACCACACAGTTTTTACTTATAGCATGAATCATTTTCCTCATACTTTTGTAGTTCATAATTATGAGAGGTCCTACTAGATTCTCTGAGCTCACACAGGCTGACATCAAGTTATCCACCAGACTGAGCTCCTATTGTAGGCTCTGGGGAATAACCCACTTTGAGACTTATGTAGGTTACTAGTAGAAGTTAGCTCCTTCCAAAGTTAGGATTTCTGGCTTTTTGCTGGCAGTGCTACTAGGAACACCTCACTCCTACGGCAAATATCAGGGACCTCCATCCAGTCTTCTCTTCTCAGCAAAAGAGACTTGCTTTTGTGTGAAATACCTTTCAGGTTTCAAATATGTTTTCCACTTTTTGAAGCAAAGAAAGTCTCTGTTATAACAACTCATGTGATTAGGTTTAACGTGCTGTATAACATCTTTGCCTTTAAGTCACCTGATTAATGACATTAATTGCATATGCACAAGCCCTTTTGCTGTGCAATGTTATAGATAATGGTGGTAACTTGACTATTTTCTCCCCCTTGCTGATTTATTGTATTAATTCTAAAATCTATTATTCTACCATATGTTTTGATTGACTTTTTCTAGATTATAATTTTCATTGGAATCTATACAGTGTAAATGTAACAGTTAAGTGTCTACGTTATATTACTTTCCTTTAAAATTGATGAATTTTGTTTGGGCAGACAAATTAAATGCAGATCCTCTTGATCCTGCTAGACTTGCTTCTAAGATATTTTAGGGTAAATGACTAGCACTTCCTTTGAAGCATATCCTTCTGGGATCTCTTGTATACAGTACTGGTTCTCGACAAGGTCTCTGGGTTCTGGAAAATGAGAATTCCAATAAGTCCAAGACCTGTGTGAGCTCTGTTGCAATTCTCCAAATTTTGTTTTGTTTTGTTTTGTTTTTGTGTTCCTCATCCTGTGATTTCACATATTATTGAATCATCAGCTCAAAATCAAAGAAACCCATTTGTGGGGGTCTATTGGGTGTGTGCATCGGGGTCAGTGATTTGTGTTTCTTTGTCTCTTATACTCCTATCTGCAAACAATAACTTCTGCATTGGTGGGGGGAAAAGCCTTGAAATCCACCGCTTTGAGGTAAAACTGTAATTTGGTCCATACCTGGAAAAGTTTGAGTTTAGGATTGGCTGGCTTTAAGGTAGAAACCTTAAGGGCAGAGTGGAGCAAAGCTGCTCATTCTGAGGCAGGGAAAAGCCAAGCACAGGGGAAAAGTAGCCTAGAGGAAGAGGTCAGCGACCAGACATAGGCCCCAACATCATGCCTCCATGACCCACCCAGACACAGCTAGTTGTGTGCTTTGATGGTTCTAAAGGCAATAAAGGATTAACTGCTATTGCTTCCTTATATTCTGATCTCTGATTTTTGTTTTGTTTTGTCTTGTTTTGTTTTTGTGTTTGTTCATTTGTTATTAATTTATTTCCCATGTTCAGTTTGGGTCAAAAACTGGTACCAATCAGAAAGTCATGCTATTCACATGGCTCCGATCATTTATTTCTGTTCCTTGTAGATCACAGTCCTGAGCTGCTGCTTACCCAATATCTTATGAGAATTATTACCTGTACTTGTCCTCTGTTCTAATGACTGGCAACAAGTGAGAAGGAAATTATGGGGCTAATTAGTCCATCATGGCTAGAAGCAAAGGTCCACAATTGAGAATGATTGGCTTAATGAATGCCCACAACTTGTTATCATCTCCCATAAAAAAGAGGTTAGATCCCAATTCTTATTGTTTAGGGAGAACTTTTTTTGCAGGGACAGGGCATTAGAGTGTGATATGAAGTATTTATGAATCATAATCATTGTAGGAAAAGCACTTTTATGGCTAAGATATTAGCATCAACTTTATGCATTAACTTCAGTGAAGGTTCGAAAATAAGAAACTGAACCAAAATACAAAGAATCAAAGCTTATAAAAAACATGAATGGTTAATTTAAGGATTAGTGCTTGAATCTTAAAAGAGATATGGGTATTAAACAGTGTAATAGATATTCACCTAATGTTTAAAAATTCTCTGAAGGAGATACGCTCAATACTTTGAACATTTACAAAATAGATCCATGACATTTCAGTGAATTGCGCTGAAGTACACAAAGCTCATTTGAAAAGCCAAATCTAGGTATTTTGAAAAGAGGGCTATTAGAAAATCTCAAGTACTCAGCTAATATTTATTTATTTATTTTATTTTAGTTTGTCTTTTTTTTTTTTTTTTTTTGAGACAGGGTCTCGCTATGCCATTCAGGCTGGGGTTGAGCTCACTTTGTAGCCCAGGATGGTCTTGAAGCAGCAAGGATCCTCCTGCCTCAGCCTCCTGAGTGCTGGGATTACAGGTGTATGCCACTACACTTGGCTTAGTTAATATTTATTGAGTACAGTCATAACCAGGAGGGAAGATATGCCTCTTCTTCACTTCAGGTAAGGTGCTAAACTTGAATTGACTCGGGCAAATTTTGAACTTAGCAGTTTCAAAGCCTTAGGGATGCCTGTATCTCAGGAAGCTGCAAGAGGACATGATACAGGAAAAAGGTCATAACTTGTTCAGTGCCTTAAAGTACAGTAAACATATATACAACCAGATGGAAACTTAGAAGCCTAATAGAGAACAGACATATTTTACTTTTAGATAGACTGTTCAAGCAACATTTGTATAATTGGGTACCTACAGTTGACTGGACATGGCTTTTTCTTTCTTTTTTTTTTTTTCTTTTTCTTTTTTTTTTTTTTTTGGACATGTTTTTAACATGATTCTCTTAGGTGGAATTATTCTAGCAATACTTGCACAAATGGTGCTACCTAGAAAAGTAACAGAACATTAAAAGTATGATTGCCAATAGATATGTGTGAGCTCTGCCTCTGTATTCACAGGTTAGAGACCACAGTGATTAAACTAAAGACTTTGGAGATAAAATTTCTGAGCTATGGTGCTTCTTAGTTGTATGGCTTATGCTTTTGCAAATTTTTAAACAAATTTTTGGACCAAATTTTATCAAAAAAATAAGTGCAGTGATGATAATGTCTCACTGTATAGACTCAGAATTAAATAAATCTTCAATGTACTGTGCAGATTAAGTAAGTCAACACGTATCAATCATTGCAAGAGTGCCTGAGACCTGTAAATGAAGACAAAAATAATCATAATAGCTTTAAAGATTTAATGCAGATATTAAATGAAGTTCTGCGTTATCAACTACCCATTTCCATGCCTAATACACAGTAGATGTTCAGTAATTAGGATAAACACCATACATTGATCAGGGTTAGTCAAAAAATACAGGAGATTCAATCATCAGGATCAAATGCTTCCATCATCCATAAGTAAGCAGATCTCAAGCATGCAGAGATCATGTGATCTGATTGTTAAAATAAAGCAAAATTTAAACTACTTAAAATTACTACTGGCTCTAAGTAGGTGTAGTATCTCAACCTACATATCTAACACACATAAAAATCTATACTACTGCTACATTTCTTATCATGAGTCGAACGTAACAAATTATTTTTAAGACAATTTAAAATTCCATCAGAATTGAGTTACCTTTCCTAAATTTTAATTTACTTTTTACTGTACCAATAATTTGAACTAATTGTAATTTAGACCCTGATATTATATTTGCAAGCTCTGGTGTCCTACCAAGAGTTAATTCTAAGATGACTGTACTCTGTAAAGTTCTAACCTTTTTATAATTGCATGGAAATCTGATAATCAGTGGCTATTTTTAATTCAATTTTCTGCTGGATTTAAGCAGTAATCATCTGAATTAGGATTCTCAATTATGAGAGACCCAACTCAAAGATTGGAACACACTGGAATCAAATGGGAAAGTTCAAATGCAAATGGAGCTTTAGGCATGACTAAATCCAGTGTCCTCTATGACCTTGTGAAGGCTGTGCTTCTCTCTATCTTGGATCTACTTTCCTCTGTGGGTGGATTTTATTGTCTGACAAACTTTCTTCATGTTCTAGGAAAGATAGCTTCTAGAAGCTCCATCACTTGATCTTCATAATCAACGGTAATAGATCTACTTTCTTTAAGGATCAGTACATCGACTTTCAAGTACTTTGCTATCATGAACTCATCAGCCTCCCTAGGGAAACAGAGAGCTTAGTGCAGCCAATTCTCAGTGTTGGCCCACATCTGACTTTGGGTAAGTTGGGTGTTTCAATTAACAACTCCAGCTCAATTCATGGAGACCAAGAGTGGTGCATTCCCACAGGAATGGCCTATGACCTGCTAATATAGAGAGTACAGTAGGAACACTGAAAGTATTATAGGATAAGAGCAAGATGCATGAATTTTCAGACAGGGCTTGTCTAGAAATTGTAAGGCATGGTACAGTTTTTTGCCTGTTAAGTATCTCAAGATGAGTATGTTCTGATTCAAAGATCTGGAAGGGTCATTTTATTTTTCTAAAAGGTTGTATAAAAATATGATAGAGAGGGGAGATTAGTTTTTATCTGAAGAATCATTTTTTTTAACAGCAATTTGCCCAAAAATTGTTTCATGCTCCTACCCAGATAGCAGGATAGGGAGGTTTTCCCTGTGTACCCAGGAAAGAAGTGAGTAAAATCACTGTGATCTGGGAAGAGAAAAACTAGGGCATTTGGTCTCCTTTGGTCCTGAGATCAGACATTACTTTTGGGTATCCAGTCTGTGTATCCAAAGTGGTCACCAAGAGCACAGAGAAGTCGCAAGGGAAGTCTCTGTGAGTTGAGTGTGTTTGACAAGATGATCATTCACAGAGCAGCTACAGGTCAGAATTAAGACACAGAAAAAAAGATAATAAGGGGAAGAAAGATAATAAGTAAAGAAACCTAAAGAAGCTGAAAACAGGCAGTATCTTTATTTTGTTTTTAGTACATTTGCAGTACATAACATTTACATTCCTTGTATGGAGTTGGTGCATGTACGTATCACATCTCAATTCCTCTTTCATCTCCTTTCTCTCCCTGGTTTCCCTCCTCCCTGTATCTCTGGTCCCAATTTAATTTCATCACCCTACTTCCTATTACTTACCTTTTATTTTTGTCTTTTTTTTATAATTTGGGTTTCTTATATAAAAGAAATCAGGTGATATTTAAACTTGTGTGTCTGATTTATTGTACTTAGCATCATGGTCTCAAGGTGAATTCATTTTCATACAAGTGACTCAAATTATCTTTCTTTATGACAAAGTAGAATTCCATTGTGTGTAAATACCACATTTTATTTATCCATTCATCTCTCAATAGACATGTAGGCTGCTTCTAAGATTTAGTATTATGAATTGTGCTCCTATAAACATGGGTATGCAACTGTCAATATTTCATATGATTTCTTTAATTCTCTGAGGAAGATATTTAATTCTTTAATTCTTTGGGGGGATTCTTTGGGTTTATTAAAGATAAAGAAGGTGATCTTTAATAAAGAGTATTTTGTGGCTCTCCATCCCCTGATCAATAAAAATGATAATAACAATGATATATGTCAAATGTAGATATCTAGAGGATGGATTAAACTGACCTTTAATAACAATTATCATGCATTTGATTTCAGGTAACAAAGCACTGAACTAAAATCATCCTAAACATTGAGATTTCATAGCATACATAGTTTAAGTTTAAAAGTTGAACCCCTGCCATTGGTTTGATCTCA